>JAUEJL010114050.1:0-12317 GCA_032274825.1 Drosophyllum lusitanicum | reverse complement strand
ACGCTGAAAACAATAATTTTTTAAAAGAACATTTTTAAACACAAATTTACTAACACCTATGAAAGATATGAACATCGTCGGAAGTAAATTGCCTACAATATTAATTACGCTGACATGCAAATATAAAAAACCGTTCTATGTAATATCGGGTATATGTGGCTGCGAAATGGCTCGGGTATATGTGGCTGCGATATGGCCGCAATCTACATAATACAATAATATTGACCTTTGACGAAATGGCTCGGGTATAATTTATTTAAAATGATTAAAAATTGATAAAAATGATAAATTGGGCAAATTAGATATTATGAAAGCTTAAGAAGGGTATCTATGATATTTATAAGTTAAGTTGGGCAAATAAGATATTATCAAATCTTAAGAAAGATATATATAATATTTATAAGTTAAGCTGTGCAAATAAGATATTTTGATGTTTAATAAGGGTATATATGAAATTAACCCAAAAAAGAAATTATGTTTGGTTGGTAAACATGAAATTGGAATCTATTTATCAAAAACAGTCTCCTTCGTTTTTAACCTAACAAAAACTTGGACTGTCTTCTCAAACCCACAGTCGACATATCCCATCCCTGCGCAACCTCGTCGCCGACCATCTCCGACGTCACCCCTGCTCTGCGACATCGCGACTGCACACCTGCTCCGCCTCGTTGCCCCCTGCTCTGCCCGCTTCTCTGCTTATTGGTGCAGAATATTGTTTAAAGCTTCAATTGTATTTTGGTACAGAATATTGTTTAAAGCTTTTGTTGATGCTACACAAATACTGTTCTTACTGTTTTTTTGCACTTGAGATGTTATATTGTATTGGCTGATTGAGAGTATAAATCATGGTTACATGAACTCTTCTTACTGTTTAAAGCTTCTTGCTGTTCTTACTGTTATTTAGCCTTGTAGGGTTACATGAACTGTTCTTGAGTTTTATAGCATAAGTTGTACTAAAATTGAAGAGTAGTTTAAAGTTGATTTATATCTGTAATCAATTTCAGATTTTGCTTCTCTAATGTTGGCATTTGTCCTACTCTAGCACTTGTTTCTATATTTGTAATCAATTTCGGATCAAAGTTGATTTATGTTTGATTCTTGGTTTATATTCTTGGTACTTGGTAGATCAAAGTTGCAAGTCATGGTTCGACTTAGTTTAAACACACGCAAACGTAAAGAAAGAAGAATGGAAAAGTATTTGGAGTCATGTTATGTAGTTGCCATTGTTGTAGTGTTCTTTCTTTTATCGAGTTGGATGTTAATGGTTAATAGGAAGAAATATAAACCGAGAATTCGAAATACTTCATCAAAGGTTGATCGGTACCCGATATTACATAGATTGGTTTATGAGAGTGATGCGATGGCCATATCGCAGCCACATATACCCGAGCCATTTCGTCAAAGGTCAATATTATTGTATTATGTAAATTGTAGATCTTCTTGATCAATGAACTTAGTTCTATTTCAAGTTAACTGTTAAATTATCAATTAAATTTGCTTTTTCTATATCTATTGTTTTAGGGCCTCCAGTTTCGAAAATGGGTAGTAGATTGGGAAGAAGAGTGGTTAACTTTGCTAATATTCCAATTAAGCTTCTCATGCCCACTTCTTTCTCCAACATCACTGAAATCGCCCTCAAAACCATCCCCTCTGCTTCAAAGGTAACCCCCCCTTCTCCTAAAAGCAATTTCTCAGCACATTTTGTTGTATGTTAGATCCAAATGATGTTTTTGTTCTATCTGTAGATTGAAATCAAGAGGGTTTTGGAATCACTATACGGATTTGAAGTCGATGAGGTCCGAACCCTTAACATGGATGGGAAGAAGAAGAAAAGAGGCGGTCTTTTGATTGCTAAACCCGATTACAAAAAAGCTTATGTTACCTTAAGAAACCCTCTTTCAATATCCCCAGATTTGTACCCAATTCGTGCGATTGAAGAAGAGCGAAAGAACATGAACAAGCAGTCTAAGTCCACCATTGTAGAAAGTGAAGAAACAAGCAAGACCCATTGGCTTGACGGAAGTGGGGTTAAGAAATCGATTGGTTATGGTGGTAGGGCGCGGCAAGGAGTGGCGGACCGCCGCGGAAGCACTAGCACTACTGCCACATCCAAGTTTCCTTGGACTAGGATGTGACCCTTAGTGAGGTAGCCTTTTGTTTTCGTCAACTGGTATGAACTTTACGTGTTTAATGAGATGCCCTTAGAGCATTAGACAACATTTTTGTTTGTTTGATTTGTTATTTTCACTTGGTTTTGTCTTGGGAGTAATAATTATGTAAACGATCTTACTTATTATCATATCAGTGGGGTTATTTGACACCCTTGGGCCAAAATTCTATCAACAGTTTGGGGTTGCTTTTGAAGTGCCAGGTGGTATTTTTAGCCAACTTGGAGGCCTTTTAGGTTTTGGCTGTGTTTTTAAATGTAAGCTGTTGATTGGTTTTCTCCACTGTTTGGTCTCTTGTACAGTTTCTGCTTCATGCTTCTTTGGCATGATTGAGCTTTTAATTCCAAAAGGAAACAGAAAAAGAAAAAACACTTCTCACTAATGAACCTGTTTGATCTTCTTTTTATTATTATTTCAAAATCGTTTTATAACGTTCTCTGGATAATACCGTTTCTTATAGTTCTCCTGTGCATTCAAATCCGGTGAGATATGAATACGGGTTTCTCTTTCAAATCTTTCGAAATCAGTCTTGAGATCCCAAAATAAGCTAAGAAGATTAATGCTATAAACGGCTAAATGCCCGAGCCAAGTCATCAGAGCTTGATAGACCAAAAACTGATACGACACAAGACCACAAGAAAGATGGGTTGTGTACTTGTTAAGAGTATAGGGGATACTTTTGGTAAGCTCTCAGTATATCATGTGTGGCATTCTGTACCAAATATGAGCACCATCCCTCTCTTTTGGTACCGCAAAAAGGTATGGTTTCTTGCCAAACATATATTAACATTTACATAGTTTATAAACTTATTGTTCTTTCGTATTTTGTCACAATTTCATCTACAAACATCAAACAATACCACCCTAAGAATTCATAATTTTATACTAGTTACATTTGCTTCTAAACACATCTTTGGCGTGTTCGTAAAACATGTATTTGTTCAAAAGATCGACACTATCGATTTCAATACGCATGAAACACAATGACTCCTATATGAACCGTTTCTTCCGAGTTTACCATTGTCTTCATCCATTGACCATTTTTACAACATGACTAGTTGTTTCTTCATCTTCCAGGGTTGTGTTAAATAAGCGTGTATGCGTCATTATAACTATTTTAGAAATTTGTGTTGGTGTTAAAAATGATTTTATAATATGTTTAATATACATACATTGGTTGAATAAATTGTGGGTAGGAGGACAGGTAAGAGGAAAAAACAGGAGGATAGAACACCTCTTATTACAAAGTAATTAAATATAAATACTTGATTGAAATGCAATGACGTTTTTTCCCCATTTAAGGTATGTTTTATATACCAGAAGATAAAATGAGCTAAAAAACCGTTTGGCCTGAACCGAACCGGTCTTGAACAAGAATCAAAATTGAACCAAACTGGATCGAGTTACACGCTTTCGGGTCGGTTCTCGGTTTCTATATTTCTCTTATTGCGGTTTTTTATTCCTAGCTGGTTTGGTTTTTATCCAGAACTGGACTGGAATTTGAAAAAGAGTTAACCAAAAAACAAGAACCGAAACCGATTAATATATTTCGGTTCAGTTCTCGTTCTAACTTTTGGGTTTTCTTGGTTTTGGTTATTTCAAGATCGATCCGGTTCGGTCCAGTTTAATTACCCTATTGTATTTCTATATTGTCTTCATAAAACAGTAATAAGAATTTTCCTCAATCTCAAATTACGTTGCTTGTTTTCTGCTCAAAGTTATGGTAATTCTAAAATCGCTTTTGGAAGTTACAGTTTGTATATTTGCATCGAAGTTACATTTTCTATCAAAATTACACGCAGTGCCATCACTTTTATGGTATTTTCAGAATATTTGAGTTGATCATATATTGAAAAGTAGTTGGTGATCACGTATGTTTTATATAAAGCTGGTGATGTTCGTTAGGTGGTGACATCCCATGATATATGGACTTGTCATGCATTCTTCAAAGTTGTCGGTTCCAACAAAGATATCAATGTTCTCAACCGTCCACCTTTATTCAACAATGTCTATGAAGAAAAAGCATCTGAGTGTCCATTTTTGGTTAACGGAATACACTACAAGCACGAATATTATCTTGCCATGTGATATATCCGGAGCGAGTTACTTTCATCAAATCATCTAGTTGTCATTTACATGCCTATTATATGAAAAAAGGAAAATGTTCAAGTCCGCGCAAGAATCCGCAAGGAAAGACATTGAACGGCTTTTTGTCTGCTTAAACAATGTTGACACATACTTCACAACCTGACACGATTATGGTATCTGGCAAGATTAAGGAATATTATGTATGCTTGCATAATATTACATAATATGATATGATATGATTATCGAAGAGGAAGACCGATTTGTAGTTTTGATGAAAACGACCTACTAGCGGATAATATCGAAACACAAATTAGTGAGAAACAACGTATGGAAAATGTTCGAGAAATCAAAGACCGAAAAACTCATAATAACATTCGGTTTGATTTAATCGAAAATATGTTTTTTGTATCTTTGATTTTGATGTAAAGAAAAAATAAAAATGAAACTCAAAAGATACACTTCCACTATTATTTATAATTTCAACTCTACATTTAACTTGAACTCTATAATAAATCTGCATTAATTTTATTTTCTAAAACGCTAAGTTAAAAATAAATTAGTGTTTAATTATAAATTTAAACTATCGACCAAATGTCTAAAATTATCTAAGTTTTTGAGAAGGTGATTGTTTAGTTCTATGTTTTGTACCATTCAAAACACAAACAATTAATTTTTAACTTTATTTTATCAAATATTATAAACAATTACCCTTCGTTAAAGTGAAGCAATATTAACATTACAGATTATTTTTCTTAAAATTAATTACCATAATACCAAACAATCAAGCTTTTCAAAAAAAAAATAAAAAATCAAACAATCAAATGTTAGCTACAACCCCTTATTTTCTCGGTATATTCGTCTTCTTGCTGCAAATTTGCCAGTCTCACAAGGTGGTTAGCTTCTTCCTATTTTATAATTGAGTGAAGTTGTACACCAACTTATTAATGGCTCTCATCTCACTTCTCGTGATCTTATTCATGGGTTTTGACCTTTGCCCTCCAATTTCATGCCAGAAAAAGAAAGAAAGAAAGATGGCGACTTTTATGAAGAGAAACTCCAAATTCTTGATGTTCTTTCAATTTCTGGAAGAATTTGAATGAAGATAATAAAGAAAATCTGTGGAACACAAATCATTCATGTGGTTGAGAGCCAACCAGTTGCTTCCCCTTCAATGGATTTGGTATTCATGACTTCATTCCTTACCTCCAATTGCCCATCCCCTAATTTTGTCTCCATCCCATTTTATCAATTTTAATTCTTTAAAATAATTTGGTACACACCCTTCCCTGATTATCATACTTTATCTTTTATCTGTTTTTGTCCTCTATTTCTTCATTTTAAAATAAAAAATGTTGTTGCTTATCTATGCTTGATCTCCACATGGGTTTTGCTCACTCTTTACAATAGATACAGACATATTCAAAGGCCACTGAGGTTCTCTCTCCAAAACCATACCTCCCCTTACTCTATTTATGTAATTTGATTGATAATTTACCTTATATTATTTCAACTTGATTGGTGTGGGTCAAAGTTCAATTGACTATATATTAACCTCATTATTGCTTGTGTAATCAAATCATCTTTAAGCTGTTGATTTGCAATCTTCATCTGTCAATTATCTAGTGGTGGTATGTTGAATTTTTAAATTCTAGTATTTCTGGCTCAGTTTGTTTTCATAATTAGTCATAATTTTATATTCATGATGTTAACTTAACATTTCTAATAGTTGTACTTGACTAACTTAGAAGAATGCAACAAAAGAACACTGGTTTCATGGTGGATTGTAGTTTTACAGCTATATGCTATGGATTTTGTTGATTTGTAAAGAGTTTACGAAAGAAAGATGGGAAATTTATCTTGGGTGATGAGTATAACAATCTAATTTCTGTATTTTTTTGATATGAATCAAGATTTCTTGGAGGAAGCATCAAGATAAACAAGAAAAATGGAGGTAACCAATGTTACTGAGTATCAGGCAATTGCTAAAGAAAAGTTGCCTAAGATGATATATGACTACTATGCTTCTGGTGCTGAGGACGAATGGACTCTAGCAGAGAACAGAAACGCTTTTGCAAGAATCTTGTGAGTTTTGTGTATATTGACTAATGAAACAGATCTGGAATGCAAATCATATGTTGTTTCAAAAGGGTGTTTGGATATGTATTTTGCTTCTTGACCTCATTTGTTTGACAAATATAACAGGTTTAGGCCCCGTATTCTTATTGATGTGAGCAAGATCGACATGACCACCACAATTTTGGGATTCAAGTTATCGATGCCTATTATGATCGCCCCAACAGCCATGCAGAAAATGGCTCATCCTGAAGGCGAGTATGCAACAGCAAGAGCTGCATCTGCAGCTGGAACTATCATGGTTTGTATCTCCAGCTTTATGATGTTTTCAATCGAATTTACAAATGGGAAGTTATGTTTTCTTAACTATTCTTTTGTTTTGTAGACATTGTCTTCGTGGGCAACATCTAGTGTTGAGGAAGTTGCTTCAACAGGACCGGGAATCCGCTTCTTCCAGCTTTATGTAAGTAATTGTTTTCATTTTTTTAGATCTTAATCTGCAAGTATCAGGATTGGACATAAGTAATAATCTTATAATCATGAATACAATTATAAATGACAATTTTCTCCCTGATATCAGGTGTACAAGGATAGAAATGTTGTTGCTCAACTTGTGAGAAGAGCTGAAAGAGCCGGTTTTAAGGCTATTGCTCTTACAGTTGATACCCCAAGGCTTGGACGTAGAGAAGCTGACATCAAAAACAGATTTACTTTACCCCCATTTTTGACATTGAAAAATTTCGAGGGTCTGGATCTCGGAAAGATGGATGAAGTGAGTTACTACTTAAAAGAGGGGGGGGGGATTGCATTTTGAAAATGATTATCTGGTTATTGCATTTTCTAGTTGTAGATAATCAGTTTCTAGTGTTCAGAGTAAAGTGATGCTGATTGTAGATAACTCGTTTAGATTACCTGCAACAAAACTGATATGTCATTGTACATGTAAATCCGTAGATAATCAGAATTGTCCAAACACTCAAACAATTGATTATCTGATTATCACAACAAAAACACATCAACACTATCACAAGTCATGTTTTGTTATATCTCATTATCTGATTCTGATTTTTCAATATCACACAATGTCAAATACCCTTTAACACCAACGGGCTTCTGTCCCAATGGTACATGGAGTTTTACCCCATAGTGTAGGTCTTGGGTTCAAGTCTCACTATGGGGGTTTCTGGAAATAATTGGAGGAGGGTTTATTACCTCATGGCGCGTGGCTTGGGGTTCGCATACCGCCCGTTTGGATGTCACTGCGGATCCAGCCCACTAACATAACTTCGCTGTTCAAAAAAAAAAAAAATACCTTTTAACATTTGGCATTCAATCTTCATATGCTACCTCTTTATTGTACTTTGAGCTGATTATCTGATTCAGATTTCAGACCTCTGCACCCTAAAAACCAAAGAGTCCTTAATACTGATTGTACATTGGGATTGACACTAATTGTGTTATGGGCAATGCAGGCTAATGACTCTGGCTTAGCTTCTTATGTGGCTGGTCAGATTGACCGCACCCTGAGCTGGAAGGATGTGAAGTGGCTCCAGACCATCACCACCATGCCAATCCTGGTGAAGGGTGTGATCACTGCTGAGGACAGTAAGAACGATAAATCAAAACTTTTGTAAAACTTTTTATCTCTGATTCTTGTTGTGTAATGTGTTCATGTTGTTAACTGTGCAGCAAGATTAGCAATTCAAGCTGGTGCGGCGGGTATTATTGTATCTAATCATGGAGCTCGGCAACTCGATTATGTACCTGCCACTATTATGGCTTTAGAAGAGGTATCTAATTCGTTCATATCTTATTATTTGAGCATTATTATCTTTCTAATGATATTTTAAGAGCTCGGTTTACTTTTGTCTCAGGTTGTGAAAGCGGCACAAGGCCGTGTTCCCGTGTTCTTGGATGGTGGGGTGCGCCGTGGGACGGATGTTTTTAAGGCATTGGCTCTTGGAGCTTCTGGCATATTTGTAAGTACTTCAAGTGCATCAGCTAGTGAAAAATAATGTTATTCTGATCATGGGTTTTCCATAACTTAAAAAAGAATCTAAAAGCATTCAGTCAATCAAGAATTCACCTTTCAAAATTTTGTACTTAAATGGACCATAATTTTCACATAAATACAAAAAATAAGGTTGCAATTTAATAAAATGAACAGTTTTATAGAAAAAGTGTTGAGCAAGATTTTTTAAAAAATCTTTTGCACTATAATTTTTTATTTTCATTTATTTATGTATTTACAACAAAGAGAGTTGATTGCTCTTTTTTTATATGCTGTACATTATGCTTTAGTAAACATACTAAATTAATGTATCAAATATTAGATTGGACGACCCGTGGTGTTTTCTTTAGCTGCTGAAGGAGAAGCGGGGGTTAGAAAGGTACTTCAAATGTTACGTGATGAGTTTGAGTTAACAATGGCGTTAAGTGGTTGCACCTCACTCAGAGAGATCACCCGTGACCACATTGTGACCGAGTGGGATGCACCTCGTGCTCTTCCGACACCAAGATTATAGATAAACCATATCTAAATCAAGAAAGCTCATATTTCCCAATGGCAAAGTAAAAGGTATCGCGCTTGTTATAGCCACAACATCACTCCCCACTGTGTTTGGGAACTAATATTATTTCGAGTTTATTTGTTCATGCATTTCGAATTTCTTGTTTTGAAATAATAACTTGCGCGGGTAAAACTGAACTTCTGTTTCTGGGGATTCAGTGATGATCTGTATGAATATTCAAATCAGCAAATTTAAAGATGTTGGATTTGGTCCCTTTAACCTTTTGACTTACATAGATGGTTATCATGGTTTGCATTTTGTTCCATTTTAGTCTTTTATTGTGACCGTCGTTAGTTTCACCGTTAAAATAAGACCATATATCCGTAAGCAAGTTAGTTATCTAAGGTCATATTGTATATTCACCACTCTATCGTTCTATGTTTCTTGTCATGTCAATTTTGTATCACCCTATCTTTCATTTTCTAATGATCTAATCACCTAATAATCATCTTTCTATTCCTTTGCTATTTTTTTATTTTTCTAAATTTAATAGAGAGAATTTATTTATAAAAGTAATAAACAGAAAAGAGAGAGACAGAGGGTTTCAGCGGGTGTGGTACTCACCACGACCGCTTCTCACCTTTGTCCCTATCTATTGTTGATATCATGTAGCGCATTTACTTTTCTTTAGTGAGTCTCATTGCCCACAAATGCCGCTCCCAATTTTGAATCTACAATCCCCATTTAAAAATTTAAATTTTGGGTTGTAAAAGAAATTTTATAATTCTACAATTTTACTCTTGAACAAGCTTATTTAAGTCACTTTCAGGTTTTACCTTTTCACGTACGTTGATATGTTTTTGACCTATTTTAAGTTGGTGTCACCTTTTTCTTGTCGGGTCTGTAAGTTTGTGGGGTTCAAACTCAAAACCAATTGGTTATGAGAGGAGTAGCCCAGGACCCTTATTAAGCAGATTACAAAGTCACTTTCCGTCCAATGTGGGACATTACTCAACAAACAACACTAATAGGCACGAAGCTTCATGAGCACACAATCACAAATTAACAATTATTTGCACACACATGCAATCATCGCCATATGATGTCACAAGTCTTGTAAAATGGCCACTCAGGCTATTAATTCGCTACTCGGGCTATCATAATGCCACTTACGCTAGTATTTTGTCACTCAAGTTATCATAATGTCACTCAGACGAATATTCGACACTCAAGCCATCAAAGTAATTTATATTCTCACTCAATTACATAACTCACATCATTCACATATACACACTAACACACCGTAGTAATGATATACTACATAAAAATGATCATCAATAAATATTAAGACAACAATATTGGGATACTACTGCCCCTTAATCAAACAATTTAAGCCATTAAATTGCCACTCGGGCGACATTTCATCAACAATCACAAGTGTTCATCACACCAACATCATTTCACTAGTCAACAAACCATATACATATTAACAAAAACATACGTCTAGTGTGTTAGTAGAGATCGTGTAACTCACCTTAAAAGCTAAATGATGTCTTAATCTGTTGTTGATGGAAAAGTAATCAGCAACTACTATTGGAAAAACAAAAAAAAGGAAAATGTAAACGTGAGTAGGAACCAGAGACACCCCTCGCTCTTAACTTTAGGGGGTGGGGGCGATGGTGTTGCAAGGGTTCACGCACCAACCAGCTACCCCACCAGCTGATTGGATGAGCATGGTCTTACAGATCTGCTACATGGCGTGTGTCATAAAAGGGCTGAAGGCTAGTACCACCCCGCTGCGTCGGCCCCGAGAGGAATATTATGTACGTGTTTATTTTAGCAGCCCAACAAGAAGAATAAACCCAAACAACTATCACATGTGCTCTTGATTTTTGAAGACGGAAACATTGCTCTCAAAAACATAAAAAGGAAACATCAAACCTTGAAAACTCATACGTCGCATAGGTCATGTGTTCTTGAAAACTGATATAGAAACGGCCGTGCTCTTCAAGACTAAAATGATTGTGGCTTTCCAGCATGTACACACATAAGATGTGGTTTCCATAGTTCGAACATGGCTTATGCTATTCGTTGCTGGTTGGAAAAAAACCGAAATTAATGTTGTAGCTTTGAGACAAATAGACGGTGAAAGCAAATCCTGATTTCTAACATGATGCGTGTTATGTGGAAACGAACGAACGTGAATTGTTATTGCCTACCTAACATTTGCCATAAAGAAGTTAGAGAGAAGTTTTGAGAGCTAAAGATTTTGGAAATTGTTATTTCTTACTGTAAAAGTATAGTTGGTTGACTATATATATACACAAAGAATGGAACTAGTTAAGTGAACTAATTGCCTAAGTACTAACACACTAAGTTACATAAGACCAAGTGAAATGACCGTGGCGTACGTTTGAAATTTAATGGAATGACCGGAGCACTTCAATGGAATCTTCTTTGAGATTGTACTGTTGTTATTTGATCATATAGTACTATTGCTAATAGTGTTTACATTGTGAATTGTACTCTAAGCGGTGTGAGTTATACTTTGTAGTTGTATGTCATTATGCTATTTGATAATTGCTTCTTAAAGTGCCTGTTTACCTGTTATTTGGTTATTATTGTTTGCTAATTGCTTATTGCTTATTGCATCAATATGAGTGTGAGAATGAGATGAAAGTGATTATGATTGATCTTGACATGAATTAGAATGTCATGATTACATGAATATGTTGTTTGAGAGCTTGTTTTGTGACTTTTTATATTTTAGAGGCCCCTTTTTAGTTTTATCCCGAGCCCCTAATATATTTGGAATATTTGGGACGGTCCAGGGAAAATCCAACCATAAGCTAGGTTATCTAGACATGTAATTTACAACCCGGAAGAGGAACCAACTCTATTTGAATTACAACTTCACCGCATTCAACGTTTCTTAGTCGAAGGATCATGTCTTGTATAATTTTTCCGTTCTCCCAAACAATGCAGCTCTCGTCAGCTAAGTAATTTTGCCTTCTCGGATGGACACGATCAAGTTTAGTACCGTTTGGGAGGTTGTTGAGGTTGAAATCCATTTTAAGGCATTCTATGTATGGCTTTACGTCTATTTCCGCAACCCCCATGCTGTCATCGTTACTAAACCTATCTTTATCGTACACAGCCTGAAATTATTCAACAACATAAATTTTTATGGAAAAACAAAACAAAACTTGGATTCAGATTTTGAGGAATATTTTATTGAAAATGTATGGTACGTAACTTACAATATGTATTGGAGCTTTGGGGTCCCACATGGTGAGAGTGAGTTCATCATTCCATACCGGATTGCAGTTCCCCTTGATAACCTTTGTCTTTGTTTTCTGCATTATTAATAGATTGACTGAACCCCAAGCTCTTGAGGAAATTAATTAAGGGTTCTCTAGCTAGCTCGTGTGATTCGCTTTTCATTGTTAATCATATTAATTTTCATCGATCATATATA
>JAUEJL010114039.1:0-12318 GCA_032274825.1 Drosophyllum lusitanicum | reverse complement strand
TCTCATTTGATCATATATATATATATATATATATATATATATATATATATATATAATGAAAATTTGAGTTTGTGTTCCCATCACTTAATGATTATAAGGCAACTTTACATGCTTTATATCCATTAATTTGTCGATCATTATTTGATTTTTTCTTCTATGAAATTATGGTTTATGGATTTGTAGATTTATTGTTATTCAGGCATGATATATTTTTGAGTTTTGAAGAGTCCATTTTTGGAGCAAAGCGGGAAATTGAAGTTTCGTGCTCTGAGACATGTGAATATTGTGGTGGAACAGGAGCTAAATCAAGCAAGTGCATAATATCATGTAATCGTTGTGGAGGTAGAGGAGCAGTGGTAGAAACTCAGAAAACACCATTTGGGGTTATGTCTCAGGTAATTCCTTAACTATCCGTGTATTAGTATGCAATTTTTTCTTCGCTTTTCAATAAAATTGATGCCTTTTATTAATCGTTGCAATCTTTTAATTTCAAGGTAGTGAATATTTGTTTTTACTTTTTTAATTATTCCAGGTATCTAGTTGCTCAAAATGTGGTGGTGATGGTAAGATTATAACTGAATATTGTCAGTATTGTGGAGGTGAAGGTAATGTACAGTCACTAAGAAGTATCAAAGTTGTTATCCCGCCTGGTGTGAGTGATGAAGCCACAATGCGAATGGAAGGAGAGGGTAACATTGACAAAACAAGGTTTGCTTTTCATGTAGCTAACCAGTTTTGGTTGTTTGATAATCAAAATAATAATATTTGATTTATTTCAAACCGGTACTTGTAGATATTCTGTTTTGCATTGATTGAGCTATCTTTATAGTTACCACAAGGGGTGACAAATTATGTGTAGGGGTTCCGGTTGACCCGAACATAGGAAATAACATCCAAACGAAACACGATACTATTGATTATTTTTGTCAATTTGTTGGGTCCAAACATGGGCAAGCCATAGAAGTGGAAACCTGAATTTGATGATCACAACATGATTATCTGATTATCTCAATGGGTCAAATGGGCTGGCAACCTAACTTATATCCAGAAAGAAATATATAATTTAAATGGAAATAAACAATTTCACACAGTATATATATTATTCACTCTAACAAATAATCACAACATTGAAAATACTAAATAAAAAACTAAGAAAGAAAAGAACTTCGAAATCCATATATCATATTAAAGACATGTAGAAATCACAAATAAAAATAAAAAATTTGGAGCAGGAAGAAAGCAAGATATTAAACAAATGGGCTGATTTAAAAAAGAACGAAACTTCACTTATAACTCGTCCTAGAAGAGCAATCTTCATTGTTCCGGTTTCTAATTTCTTGTAAATACATAATGTTCAATAAAGATCTGGTTGAAGGTCACAGACGGGTTCATACTTTCTGATAGGAACTCAAATTGATATACTACATTAAATAAATGCTTTAAAAGAAGATTACATAAGGGTTCCTGAATTTCGAGAATCAGGGGTCTTTTGACACCTCTTGGTTATTAATTTTTCTCTGGTCCTATTGATCTATGGCCCCTTATTTATATTACCTCTTACCTTGGTAACCAAACAACTATAATAAAGGAAAAGATAACAGCTATATCCTAAAATAACAAAAATAAAGAAATAAACAGAAGCCAACCTCACAAATTACCAAAAGGACGATTCAGCCCCTATTAATTTTAGAACGTTTCTGATAAACTCGACTTCTTCAACGCTGATCCGTATGATTTGTATCACTTTCTCTGTAAATAAAAGACCCATACTTAACAGCCACAATCACAAACTTAACACTGGCTCCACCATAACCACCTTCTAAGAACCAGTGCTCTCACTACCATGGTTGTTCAGCCACTTGTTGTCTCTACCATGGAAAATAAAAAGTGAAATGCATAAAAACAGAATAATCAGAACAGGTTTTTGGTTAATGATCCTACATGGAGTCCTTAAAACTGAAAAAGAACGTGATTTTTAGCGACGATCGCTAACAGCCATGGTGTAGATGACAGTGTCTTGGTTGTCATCACAATGGCGGAGAGTTCGCGGGGGTCTATCTACTGTGGTAGATGGGTGAGGTCGGTTTGGATGCTGCTGGTAGGACGGCGGTTTATATTTCTCTTGAATGAACTTTTTGTTGAATGCACATGATTCAAGATGGAGAGGTGAAATAGCACCTCGGTCTTGAATATACTTGTTCTCAACAAAAAAGATCATTCAAGAGACATAAACTGTCATCCTACAGCTGGGATACATCCCGACCTCACCCACCCACCACGGCAGACAATCCACCCGGCAAGTTCTCTCCGACTTCGACGTCCACCAAGGCACCAAGACACTGTCATCTACACAGTGGTTTCTAGTTACTGTCGCTCAACATAAAAAAAATTTGTTAATCTTTTATTTATTTATTTATTTTTGGTATTAGGGAATCCATGTAGAATCAAGAGCCCAAAATATGTTCTGAATTTCTGACTTCACTTCATTTTAAAAACAACTGTGTTCGTTCTATAAAAACAAATATACGAAGATGGTGGTGAAATTGATGAGGAATAAAGTGATGGGGGACTATGGTTGGCAAAGGTCAAGGGCACACGAATCTCGTGTATTTGATTTGTTTCTCCAACTTGTCTGAGTTTCAAGTCGAGTCAACTTGGCACGAGTCAGTCACTAACTACGGTTAGTAGTCACCCGTTTTAGGTCTATTTTGACTCGACTCATATCAAGAATCGTACGAGTTTAACAACTACGGTTAGAAGGTATAAAAATCAAACATCCTCGGTGTTGGTTCATTCACTTTATTTGGAAGTTGAATCAGTATATAGGAGGTGTTTGGAATTGCATTTGCAAAACAGATTTTGTGTTTGCAGATCTGCATTTTTGATAAGTAGGACTCAACCTGCTTTTCCAGAACTGGAGAAAAAAATAGCCAAAAGCTCTTTACTGACTATATGCATTTTGCAAATGCAATAATCAAGTAATTTCCATCAAAACGTAATCCCAAACATCCTCAGAATGATTTGCCTTTTATAAGAAAATTTCAAATTAGAAGATTAAAAAACATCTATCCAAAAATGATTTATACCAATTCAAACAACTTCTATCACAATTAAATAAGATCAACAGTTTCTATGATATTGGAGCATCACAATGAAAACTGTAACACTTCCTAAAACAAGTTTAAATTCAACATCATTGTCATTTTTATGACGTTACGTTTTATTTTCTTTAAACATGAATAATATACTCTCTAAATGACAACTATATAGAATAACAAGGTATCGCCAACAAAAGGTAAAGTAAATATTTACATATTTGTGTTTCTATATACAACTATAAAGAAAAACATGGAGAAAAGTCTTCTTGTTTGGATAATTGATCTTTCCACATGTTTGGCTGCTAATCAGCTCTCTGCAATTTATACCTCTTTTAATTAATTTATTTCTCAGAAGAAGCTGCTAACTTGCCTGGTCTTTACTGCAGGAATAGAGTTGGTGACTTGTACTTATTTCTTCATGTTAAGCAAAAACATGGAATACGAAGAGAGGGTCTTGATCTTTACTCAGATATTACTATTGATTATTCACAGGCAATATTAGGTACTGTCATTAAGGTAAAAAGTGATCTGAAACCAGTTAAATGTAGTTTTGGCATGGTTATTTACAAAATTTTACATTTGAACTTATCATGGTGCTACTGATGAGTTTATTTTCATTCTATCTGATAATGTTAGAGCTTAGAAACTGATATCTTATTAGGAAGGTAAATTATCCATTAAATACATTACAATACGGCTTTAAATTAAAGATAAAGAAACAAGATAAAAGGTAATCAAGATAACTATCTAGAGTCATGAACTAATAAGTTTGACGTCAAATGGATTTCTTTTGAATAACTGCAATCCAAATTCATTGTAGTCTTATTTTTTTTCTTTCTGTTTCTCTCTTTTTTGTGTATGTGTAGTTCTGAGTTAGAAACTATGTCTGTTATAGGTTGAAACAGTTGATGGTCTAAAAGACCTCCGTGTTCCTTCTGGGATTCAGCCTGGGGAAACCATAAAACTGTCAAAAATGGGAGTTCCCGATATCAATAAGCCATCTGTTAGAGGGCATCATCACTTCATTGTAAATGTCCAGATTCCGAAGTATATCAGGTTAACTTTTTAGAGCGAAACTATCCTGAATTTTTTTAGTTCATTTTCTGTGATAAAATGAAAACTTTTGCCCTTGACTTTAGTGATAAATATTATAAGGTTTTTGACCTAATTTGTGAACTTGCGGTCGTTCAATTGCTCAACAGCTGTTGAGAAAATCTGCACCTCTTGACTTTTGTTTTCTTTTCAAAATATAAGGTGGATTAGTTTGATTTCTAAGAAAAATTTCAACCCCAAAAAAGTGGTTGAAAATGATAATATTATCATAATTTTAGATTAACTAACCATGTAATCCCATGTCCTTGCAATGTCAGCAATGAGGAGCGACTATTAGTTGAAAAGTTGGCAATTATTAGACATCACAAAATTGACGGTATGGCCTTCTTTTTCTTCATTTTTTATGATAATTAGTCAAGGGTAGGGTCCCTTTCATACTTATATGCTGTATGGATACATGTCTTCCCTTTTGAAGTTAATTTAGCTAGTCGGAGAGTGTTTATCAACAAAAATTAGTGACCAAAATAATTCTTGAATAATAAAAAAATGAAAAAAAGAAGGAAACGTTTAGATTAATATATGTTAATCATCTTATTAATTGTATTTGTTGTACTTCTCTAGGAGTAGAGGATGGCATCTTTGATAAAGATAGAAGAGATTCCTCTTCAAGCTACACTAGCAAAAAGCCGGCTACATCTTTATGGAACTCAATCTTTGACATATTAGGGTATGCTTCCTAACTATTCGTCACTTGATTATTAATTTTATCTCTTTTCAGGCATTTTCCATATTCCTATCAATAAAGTATGTTCTTGCTAGGTATGTGTTATCATTTGCTATATTTCCTTTGAAATCTGAGATAATCCCTTTCCATACTATATATAGGAAGTACTAAGATGCTATAGATCCTTTTTGGTGAATGTGATAGGAACCATAACAATATTTTTTATTAGAAAAAAGGAAATACTAATGAAAGACAAAATCGACGAGTGTTCGAGAGGAACAAATCCCAAAAATATGTACTCTTGAGAAGTAGGTTCTCCACAAATTCCTACACTCCTACTATCAAGAATTTAACATGTTAATGATATCAACAATCTTAATCCGATGATGGTATGGTTGGCAAAGCAACTTAGCTTGTCGTTTCATCTCATGCTGCCATGATATCATTTTGATGGAGACCCAAATAATATTTTGAAGAAGAAGGAACTAACATCGAAATACAAGTAAATGATCAGATCTGTTGGATGCTTATCCACAGTTTAATAATCATATCAAGATTCAAGTGTCATTAACGAGAACAAACCTCACGAAAGTAGATTATTCTGGTGAGAGTGAGTATTTCATTTTTATTTTTTTTCAATAAAAGTATTATGAGTGCATATCAAATTGTATCAGAGCTTGCCATGAGACAACATGACAAACCTTATCTGTCACCACATCACAAATTGTTCAAAAATTTGATACTAATTGTCCAAAAATAGTCTAGGGACCCAGGCAATTACTCGCACCGTCCCGGAGTGTCCATCTCTCTATTTTAGCATGTCCTTAGAAGAATGTCCACTTTCCTAAACCTGCACCCTATTTCATCACAAAATTCCATTAATCGTGCATTCCTAGAACTCTCTGGAGTTTTTCGGTCGAGAGATATTCAAGAGGGTTGCATGTAGAATACTCTCACTTTTTATTTCAGATGACACATGTAAATTGGGATTTCTGGTTGCAGCTATGGATTCAATGGCTTTGATTATTAATGTGGGCTTCAATTGTGGCTTGAGTTTTAAGTTTGATAACAGCTTTGTTGTCATCTTAAGAAAATGGGTGTGATGGGTTGATCAAAAACACTTCTCTTCTTTATCTTTCGGTTAGTAGTTTAATAATCCCAGTAGTGGTCCTCTTGCCTAGCGGAGTCCGCCCTTAATGGACAATGATAGGCAGACCCAAATAATCTAATTTTCTTAATAAAATGATCTAGATGGTTTTATGCATTAAGAATACACTTTAAGGAGTTTTCAACCTATTTAAACCCGTAAACGGGTTTTATCTGTTAGAGATAAAAATATAACCCGGGTTGATCTGTTAGAGATAAAAATATAACCCGAATTGACCCACTGAAGTAAATTGTTTGAAATTGTCATCTCTTTGCTGTCTGGTAAATGAATTTAGCTTCATAATCATTAGCAGATTTAACATATTACTGTTTTAATTCATGACAGGCGCAGACAATCTGGGGATCGATTTGGTTCAACGACGATGTGCATGCCAGCGTACCCGAAACAATATTCACCAGATTCTCCGACAACGATTCTTACTGCTATCATTTTTATCGTTACATTTATATTTATGAAATCTTTAGCAAACGTAAAACGAAAACAACGATAAAGGTTGGCACAAATACACTCACAAAACTTATAAAATCAAACAACATTTGTTCAATATCTTTTATGAAATCTTTAACAGCCCTCTAATCCCTAGTCTTTAACCCCCTCATGCAAGTCAAAAATAATCAAATAATAACTTAAAAAACAAATATGAAAATCCCAATCTACCAACAAGTAAAATAAAGTAACCCAACAAGAATTGTTGATTGCCATCTTTGTATAATCGCCCCATTTGATTTCTTCTTCTTACCATCATCGTCATCATCGCTATCATCATCGCTAATATCTTTCGGGTGATCAAAGTTAGCCGGAACCAAAGTCTCCGGCACAGTGTCATCACCTGATTGTTGACTCACCGGGCCCGGGGCCTCCGATGGCGGCTTCAGACTCGGTGGCAACCCTTGACCATGGGTCACATTAATACTGAACTTTTGCCCATTTTCACATTGCTCACCATCATAATCACTCGAGAAAAAATATTGAGGCCCGACCTTGACAAGGGGTACGGCTACAGAAACCGGGTGAACCGTCGAGGCTGATGGGTCGGGTGAGGCGTACTGGAACGTGTCGTTATCGAGTGCGTTGCTGTCGTCACAAAGGGTGTAGATGGTTGAATTGTATGTTTGAACAACTGTGTGATTGTTGTCGGTGTTGAAAACTGCGTAGGTAAATTTGGGGAAAAAAACGATTGAGTAAAACAAACTTTTAGAAAGGGACTAGTGAACAAATCTGCTAGACAGCAAAGTGCATTTTCAATGATAAGAGAGATAATTAAAGAGTGTACAATCACTGTTGCTTGAAGTACAACCTAGTATGCTGTTTATAGTTGTCAATCATGACAGCTGACACTAACTACCCACACACATGTCATGCATGTTATCTTACTAAATCATTTTTTTACCTCTTTTTTCCTTTTGGCAAGATAAAGGGCAATAGTCTTTGTTAAAATTAATCGAATAAATTACACGAAAATACAATAAACTATTTTAATATTGTCATTATATGTAATTAACTTTATTTTGTATCTAAAAATACGCACAACTTACAAATTTGGTTCATTGTATACAAGTTACCTATGACAATATGTAACCTATCGGTAACCAAGCCAAAAATAAAAGAACTTTGTTACCTAAAAATACAAACAACTTTCAAAATTTATTCATTGTATACAATCTGTAACCAGTAACCTGATAATCAGGTCACCGATTACATACAATGAATCAAAATTGTAAATTGTTTGTATTTTTAAGTGCAAAATAAAGTTTGTTGCATACAATGACAATATCGACATAGTTTATTGTATTTTCGCGTATTTTGCCCAAATTAATTCTATGTATTTTTATGTTTGAGGTTGAGGTGTAAAGTTGTGCTACTTCTATCTAAATGTCAGAGGAAAAGGAATAATAAAGGGAGATAAATATATATCATTTACTAACTTGTAATATAGCTTTAAATCTGTTACAGCGAAACAGACAATGTACATTAGATCATGACAGGATTAAAAGATGCTCCAATTTTTTTCTAGAATTAAACAAGCAATCATGTGCAAGTGTCTGCAATCACTGTAATTAGAATGCTTGCAGAATTCACTCATTTTAGGTGATATAGTTGTACAATATTAATGACAATAATAATTGTAAACAGATTATGAATTTTAGCTAGAAAGAGATAGAGCATGTGAAAATATTAAAGTAAATCACCAAATCCTTTCGAAGATGATTCATACACAACAAATTATTCATACATAATAACTCTATGCTTTATCAACTTGTGTACGTTTACTGCTTGTATATGTTATGTATAGACAAAATATGTTGTATACAAATCGGCTTCTTTTTAAAAAATACTTGTACTATATGTCACAAATTCTTCCATTGTATAAATAAAGATCCATGATTCTTGTCTAATAATCTAATTAAATTAGATAGAGAAATGCTAATAATCTAATTAATAAATCTAAACCTATAATTAATAAATCAAATAATAAATACTCTAATTTAATTCCTGTGATAATGCCTTGGAATTATTCATGCCACTAAAATTATGCCAACTGCCATTAGTAAGATAACATGTAACTAATATTAAGAGGATCTATGATTATGTAAGTTAATTAGAAAAAGAAATTAAGCAGTTGGGTAGTCTTCTACCAATGAATAGAGATAATTCCCAGAAGAAAAAAACAAATTAAAAGAATTATTCCCAAATTAATTAAAAAAAAACAGAGAGAAAGAAGGAATACATACTGAGGAAATCACCAAGAGAGAAGGTTTTGGAAGAAGCCCATTTTTGGTAATCAACAGTTGGCTTCATAAGTTTGTCAAACCAACCAAGATCATCTCCAACAGTGTAGTTCTTGTAACCTGCAACTCTTCCTCTGCTATTTAAACTTATTATCATAAATATCACAACCACCCATATACCCTTCATCCTCATCTCTCTCTCTCTCTCTAAATGTGTGTGAAAGTGAGTGTGAGAGAGATTTAATCTTGATCTGATTGTGGAGTGAGTGCAAGATGATAGATGCTGCTTTCAAGGTCGCTTTCTTTGCCTACACACAACCAGATGCTTAAATTTACTGTATGTATGTGTGATGTGTCTATATCTATATATATATATATATATATATATATATATATATATATGTTCTATCTTTTAATTTTTGCAGAATATCTTCTCTCTCATATTTCATTAAATATAATTTATCATGAATGGATTTCATCATCAATATAAAATTCCTAATCATTATGATCCGATGTTTCTGCTGGAATTATCAGTTGAATGGATTTTACAAAGAAATAAACAGGGCACTTGCATAACACATACTGGGAATGTGTGTTGTGTGTGCTGTGAGTGTGTGTTTGTGTGCTGTGAGTGTATGTTTGTGTGCTGTGAGTGTGTGCTTGTGTGTGTTTGTATGTGCTGTGAATATATGTGTTAGTGTGTGTATATAAATGTGTGTTGTGTGTGCTGTGAGTGTGTGTTGTGTGTGCTGTGAGTGTGTGTTTGTATGTGCTGTGATTCTGTGAATATATATGTGTTAGTGTGTGTATATAAATGTGTGTTGTGTGTGCTGTGAGTGTGTGTTGTGAGTGTTTGTATGTGCTGTGAATATATGTGTTAGTGTGTGTATATAAATGTGTGTTGTGTATATGAGATGGATGTATCCTCCAGCTTTTTTTGACATTATGGTTCATTTAGTTTTACATTTACCTGACGAAGCTATTTGCGGAGGCCCTGTCTATATGAGATGGATGTATCCGTTCGAAAGGTATATGAAAAAACTAAAAAACTATGTTAGAAATAAAGCGAGGCCGGAAGGTTCTATTGCTGAGGGTTATGTTGCCGAACAAGCTTTAACATTTTGTTCAATGTACCTTCAAGATGTCCAGACTCAATTCAATCGCCCCGAAAGAAACGAGGATATCGTCATAGAAAAAACAAAGATGTGGGTGTTTGAGTCTAAATGTCGACCTATCAGCGCAACACAAGTCAAACATCTTGATACGAGGGATAAAAAAAAAATAGAATGGTTTGTGCTTGATAGTTGTGAAGAAGTCAGAGAATATATGAAGTAATTTTTCCTATCTTAAAATTTTTATTATCTATTTTTATTTATTACCTTTACTAATTCTATATCCTTTCTTATAAATGTAGTGAATTCAAATCAGAACATCCACAAAGTGATATTAAAACTGAATTTCCTACATGGTTCCTCAAAAAGGTAATACAAATTAACAAACATATATTCTTGATTTCAATACAATATAAAAGTAACACACATTAATTTATATATGCTAGGTCTATGAGATGCAAATACAAAACTCTCCATTATTTCACAAAGAGCTATCTGCTCTTTCAATGGGTGCACGAGCAAATGCCTCTACTTACACTGCTTGCATAGTCAATGGTGTTAGGTTTATGGTAGTTAGCCGTGACGCACAACGCACAACGCAAAACTCTGGGGTTCTAGCGGAGGGAGAAAATGGAGAGAAATATTTTGGTCAGCTAGAAGAGATCATCGAGTTGCATTATCCATATGGTTATTCGACTGTACTATTTCGGTGTAAGTGGTTCGATACTCGAAGGGGGGTTATAGGTGAAAATAATATCACTAGTATCGACACACGACGTGAATGGGACAAAGAAGATTAACTCATTTTTGCTACGCAAGCCAAACAAGTGTTCTACATCGGAGAACCTTCTCGAGGAGACCAAAATAGCAACCATCGGTGGGTTGTTGAAAATGTTAATCATCATAAAATTTGGGATCTTACAATAAACGAGGCCCGCCTTGAAGATGTTGATAATGGCTCTGTCGAAGATGCTAATGTCATTCATAATAATTGTTCGTCTAACTGCACACTTGTAATTGACTTTAGACAGTACTTTGATCAAAGCCTACAATCGATAGATGAAGTTGAAGTTGGTCTGCCAACGCATACAGTGAATGAAGTGTGTGAGGATGAGATTGATTTCGATGAGAACTATTCCGATTATGATAGTGAAATGACCGATGGCGACAATGAAATGTGTGTGAGCGAGAAGGATTAAAACACTTCATATGTAATCATATTTGACTTGTTACAATTTATAAATCTCTATTGGCTATAGTTGTTGCGTCTATGTTATAATTAAATTGTATTACATATCATTTTGTCTATTCTCTTTCTTTTAACTTCACAGCTTTCAATGGCTGATGTTATGGCTCGGGGCTATCACGGTGATGGGCGTGAGGATCCACCACCTCCAAAATGTCTACCCCATGGTCAGCATGAGGAGGATGGTAATTATGTCTCATTATGATTTATTTATTTATTTATTATGATTTATTGTGACTAATATTTTTTAATTATAATTACAGCTGTACCACCAAAATGTACAAGAGGTAGAGGTAAAAACCTTAAGCTCACACCAACATGGGAGGCAAATGGAAAGTGACCTCTGCCTCTAGAGTTTGATATGACTACTACTACACCGGTTGGGGACAATGCTGGCCTTTTTATATGTGAGGTAAGCGGGTATATATTGCGGGATATCCCTCTAGACAGAGATTCATGGAAAAATGTTTCTCAGGTTGAGAAGAATGCCATGTACACACATCTTATGGTAATTATTTATATAGTTATATTTCTAATGTTTATTTCTGATTGAATTTTACTTTCTAACCTTTTTGTTATTATTTGTAGACATACTTTGATATTCAAGGTATTTTGGAAGATCCTAAAAAAAGTAGGTTCAAGCAGGGTCTTGACTATGTCATAAGTTGCCGTTATAGAGGGCGAAAAGCCAATGTGAAAAACATTTTTTGAAGGAGGGAGGCTATGAGGATGTGGAGAGAGCAAAAGGTAACCTCCCCTCTGGCATGAGTAAAGAAGGCTATAATAAAGCTATAAACTATTACATTACAGAAAAACATGTAAAGCGCTCTTGTCAAAACAAAATCAACAAGTCTAAGCAAGTTGTAAAGAATCGTGGAGGGACGTGTTCGTATAGTAACGCTTGTCACAAACTAGTAAGTTAGGACTATGTATATATTTATTTATTTATACACATGTATATACAAGTGTTTTCTATGTGTAATCTAACCTTTTGCTTTAAACAGAACAAGAGTAGAATCCAAACCTTTCATGATGCTCATGTGCTTCAAAATGGGGCGTTTGACGACCCAACAGTCGAACAAAATTACTTAAGTATGTTAATATTTTTTTGATTTAAATGACAATTATATTAATCTATTTAATCATCTTTGTAATACAGAATGCTTTAGTGCAAGAGCTTAGTTTACA
>JAUEJL010114028.1:0-12318 GCA_032274825.1 Drosophyllum lusitanicum | reverse complement strand
AGAGGGGGTGAATAGGTTATTATAATTAGTTTACCACTTTTTTTTAAAAAAAAAGAATAAGTAAGTTGTATTTTAAATATTGATCTTAAAGTTTATAACAACACAACAAATATTTGTAAGAAATAAAGAGAGTAGAGATATCACCAACATAGTAGATAAGAGATTATAGTGGTTCATGCAAGTGTTAACAAACTTTCACTACATTCACTCGTTGACATCACCCACCAAGAGTTGCTCCACTAAAACTTCTCTCTTTGAAGGTAGAGATAAACCTTTACAACTTCTCTCTTTAGCTTACAAGAAATAATATTCTCTCTTGCAAACAAGACTAAGATGTGCCTAACTTCACTCTAATTATATTAGCTAGAGTTAATCCTCAAACTTCACTCTAATTTATTGGCTAGAGTTAATCCTCACACGATTATACAAATAAAATGATAAAATGAGATGTAGATTTGCTTTTCAGAGCTTTACAATCTTGCTCTTGATCTTGACCTTGAAAAATGGTCTTTTGTATAGAATTTGAGCTCACAAGATCTAATATTTAAGTTTGACTTTTCAGAGTTCAAAGGCCGGAAAAAGTGAGGTTGCAAGCTTCTTTAAATAGTTGTAAAAGGGCAAAAGCTAATTTTGTCCTGATCTCCACGGAAGATGTCACGATCGACCGTGGACACGCCATGGGGTGTCAGTGCACAACTTTTGATATTTTGAATATAGACGTTGAAAATTGTTTTATACCACACTCAAACCTTTTTTACCTTAAAAATGGACTGAAAAAGGTGCTAAAATGTAACACCCCGGCTTACCACGACACAATATTGTCCGCTTTGCCCTACTGGCTCACGGATTTGTTTCTGGCGACCAGACAAGAACTTCCCAGGGGGCCACCCATCCCTGGATTGCTCCCGCCCAAGCACGCTTAACTACAGAGTTCTTATGAGATCTGCCATGCTTGTGGGCCCAAAACACGTTGTGTCATGTAAGGCCAAAGTTTACTTATAAGCCCAGCACCTCTCCTATCCACGGCTGATGTGGGATTCGCATAAGGTGTTACAAACACCCCCCCTTGGGACTCATCGTCCTCGATGAGGTTTGCCCCCACCATCCCAAACGGCACAGGAGTGGCTCTGATACCATATGTAACACCCCGCCTTACCATGACATAATATTGTCCGCTTTGCCCCACTGGCTCAAGGATTTGTTTCTGGAGACCAGACGAAAACTTCCCAGGAGGTCACCCATCCCTAGATTGCTCCCGCCCAAACACGCTTAACTACAGAGTTCTCATGAGATCTGTCTTGCTTGTTGCCCCAAAACGCATTTGTGTCATGTAAGGTCAAAGTTTACTTATAAGCCCAACACATCTCCTGTCCGTGGCAGATGTGGGATTCGCCTAAAGTGTTACATAGAAAAAGGTAGGCATTGACCTTCCAAAAGAGTTTGAATTTTATCACCAAATGGAAAGAGAATAAATCTATGTAAAAGCATGTTTAAAGTTTTTCAAAAAATAAAATATGTTTTTACCAATTTTAGGTTTGTAGTCTTCTAATGTAAGATTATGTTTAGTTTTTGTCTAAACACGAAAGTTTTGTCTTATACTCTTTTTGTCTATTGTGGTTTATAAATCATTGGATATTTTTATAAAATATTTGCTTGTATTTTATAAAAAATTTAATGTGATTATTTTATAAAATATTTATAAGTTATTAGAAAGTTAGATCATAATTTTCCTTAGTGCCTTTCAACATCTTTGCTTCGTCGAGTAGAGATTTATTGATTTCAAAAAAGACGATTTTTGAAACTTGAGGACTGTGCAGCGACGGCTTACTCGCGGTCGAACGTCGACCGTGGAGTAGACCGTAAAAGTTGGATTTGTTTGTAAGCTTGTTTTGTAAAACTCGAGGGCTGTGCAGCGACGACTTACTCACGATCGACCGTGGGGTAGACCGTGAGGATTGAATGTGTCTTTTAAGCTTGTTTTCTTCTTTTCTTGTTGATTTGAGGTCTTCACTATGTTTGTTCTTCACTTGATCATTTTTTATTTTTGTTAATATCTTAAGAATGTAGCACATGAACATATGAATAATTTTGATAAACAATAATATCACATGTTCATATTTTTATCATCATCAAAACAAGGAGTGCATTTCTCGATATGTGACCATGTATGCACTAACATATCTTATCCTCGTAATCGTCTATATAAAACTCTCGACTTAGCCTGATCCGTAAGTAAAGCCCAGTTTGATTGGATTGAAACCCCACGTTTTCAATTCAATTGAAAACCCTAAGTTTTTAATTCAATTGAAATCCTTAGTTTCCAATTCAATTGAAAACCCAGTTTCCAATTCAATTGAAAACCTTAGGCTGCATTCATTTCTAGAAAAATCCTTCATTTTTCCAGAAAATTTTTCTAAAAAAAATGAAAATTAGAAAACATATTCACTTGCACATTTTTTCAAGAAAACAGAAAACCCTCTCACTTTTCCACATTTTTCTAAACTCCTTAATTTTTTCAAACTCTCATACTTTTTCAAGAGAACACTTTCAACCAAACATGTTTTCAATTTTTTCCTGAAAAAGAAAAACTCCACTCCTTCATCTAAACACGTTTTCTATTTTTTTTCAGAAAATGAAAACTCCACTATTTAACAAAAAACGAAAAATAGAAAAATTTTCTCCTGCTAAACGCAGCCTTAAGTTTTCAATTCAAGTGAAAACCTAAGTTTTCAATTCAAGTGAAAACCTAAGTTTTCAACTCAATCCGACTCATGAAAGTTTTTAATCAAATCATCTGACATAAGTTTTCAGTTGGGAAATCCCTTGTGAGGACTCAACTTCTAGTTTTCAATTCTTTCATAAGCCATAGTAACATCATCAGTCCATACCCAAATCATGAACCAAAACATTGAATCAACCATTGCAATCGTAATACTCGCATAAGGATATATATATATATATATATATATATATAGGGTGAGGTTCAAGGGAGAACCCTTTTAAAATGCACGACAGCGAGAACCTGTGTAAACTTGTAATTTAGCATTTCTCCTTTGCGTTTATGTTCACCTATAACTACCCAAAAGTCAAGTTTACATCCTAAATCTTAAAATCAAAATTATTTCTACAATATTAACAATTTAAAGATTTGTATGCATCAATGCATATAGACAAACACTTTTGTATGCATTGCTGCATCAGGTATATAGATCAATAAACGTAGCCGTTTTTAAACCATCCGATCAATGAAATCAAAGGCCCAACAAAAACGTGATAGTTTTTAAACAATTCGATCAATAAAATCAAAGATCTAAAAGTGTTTTCTCTGTTCTCATTTTAAAGATGTTCTCATTTGATCCTAACTCTATATATATATATATATACCCATCGATTACAATCTCTACGACCCAATTAACTTTACTACATTAGAGCCCAATATGAAGTTTTCAATTAACATGTAGTACAACGTATTCAATTATCTAAAACTTATGCAAAGTTTCAATTGATCAATCTCTCCCTTGCCACTTTTCCAATGGACTTTTCAATTACTCACCAACCTTAAGAACTTTTCAAATCTTTTACTATTTGGTGTGGTTTTCAATTTACTTGCCCTACCTCAAGGTTTTCAATTCAATTGTGGCATAGATAAGTTCTCAATTCAATTCACTGGCCCCTCGTTTTCAATTAAACCATGGCCCAACAATATCCGATTGGTCCGAGGCCCACTTGAGGTTTTCGGTTGGGTTTAAGGCCTAATAGATTTGATTAATATAAAGCCCAATAACCTTTTCAATTGATTAACATAAGTTCAAGGTTTTCAGTTGTATATCTCCATCTCCAGATTGATTAAGAGTTAATCCTCATAAGGTTTTCAATTGGGTAAGACCCAATCCAAGATTTCGGTTCACCCGCCCAGCACCCGATTCCACATTCATATACATAACCCTGTTTTCAATCTATTCTACAGCTAACTCTCGATTCTAGTCTCTCGCTAATTAACTAACCGAGATTCTTGACTGATTTTGTGATTCGAGTTAGCTTCTAATTTTGTGGTTACCTGTTCTTCAAAAACAGTTAACACCAAAACAAAAACCATCAGTAGTGGGTTTTTCAATCCCCCATCAAAAGTTACTAAAATCAAATAATTATCATCCTTATCGATTCCTCATATAGATCATACAAATCCCTAATGTTTAATTGAAGTTTAACATCTCCAATCCTATATTCTATTTTTATTTCTCATCTCATATGGCTGTTCGAACCGCCCTTCGAAGCTTCCAATTCTTCGATTAAATGGCACTATTTCTCCTTCTGAGAATCACTGGTTCAGCACTATTTCTTTCGTTTTCTTCCTCATTACCGAGCAGTCCACAAACACACCCAAAAACTTAAAATCATGATCGGTTCTTCGTTGTTTATTATGGAGAAGGGCTGCACCGTCGTAGGCGCTCGTACTTGAGGTCTTGCCCTATGAAATCGGCGCACCGCAAACCGGTGCCTTCGCGTTCTGCCCTCCGTCGCAAACCCCCAGCGCACCCCTTTTCTTCTGTTCCTCTTGGCGGCTACCAGGTAATAAAAAAAGAATTGGGCCTAGAGCCCTACTTGAGTATAAAGTGTGTGTGTGTGTCTAACGCTCTAGTCCACCGGGCCTTCGCCCATCCGATCCCATACATATATATATATATGGGAGGGTTAATGCGAAAAGTGTTTTATTTACGAAAAGTGTGAGAAGCAATTTCAGTCACTTATTCCTATTTGATCTTGTGGCCTAGATTAATCATGTTTTTTATTTTTATTTATTTAAAAGGGTATAATAGTAAATCAAAACTTTTCTCAATCCAATCTATTTCTCTCTCTTAAATTTTCAATAAAAAACAAAATAAATTAAAAATAGTTTACTAGTAAATAATTAATTTAACAGAGTTCAACGGTAAACACACTCCAAATATTTACGAGTTTTTCATCCTTACAATTGTTCGATAATGAACACAGCCAAAACTGTACTAGTTTTAAGATAAATTCACAATATTCAATATTGAACACCGTCAATGATATACGAATTTTATGATAATTTTATAATATTCAATACTGAACACAGTCAATAAAATACCAGTTCTATAATAAATTTTACAATATTCAATCATGAACGCATCCAAATTAAATATTGACTATTTAAAAATTCAGTAATGAATCATTCCAAAAACTAACATCCTCATTATTAATCTTCAGTGAATAACCATAAACAAAAAAAAAATCATAAGCAAACAAAAAAGAAAACTTCACTGTAAACAAGTAAACAACCATCCACATAATTGATGTTCCAGAAATCACAACCAAGGAATAAAAAAAGGGTGATGCTGCAATTGGCCTGAAATATAGATCCATTCATATAAAGAACCTCAGCAACAAAAGCGACGGTAACAATCATGAACAGAAGACGGCGACGGCGGTTGAGATCGGCCGGTATGGAGAGAAGATGATGAGTAAAGGGAAGTGGCGGCGAGTACTAGGCGGCAAGGTGATACACCATCCGCCGTCGGTGGAGAAATGTGCGGTATCCAACAAGCACCATGTTTTACAACCGCTTCTCGTGGGGATATAATCGCCGGCCAAAAGGTTCCAGGTTGATGAAAAATCATAAAGTGAAAGGGGGAGAGCAACTCGTCGCCGGCAATGGTGGCTAAAGCCCCAAAAGTGCCGGCCAAAACTTGGAAGAGAGAAAAGTGGAGAACTTTTTAGGGTTTTTTTTTAAAATGAGAATGTGAAAAGGTTATAAAAGTCGTAGGGTGAGGAGAGAGAGAGAGGGGAATGTGTGTATTGTCAATCCTACCCTTTTGTATTCTTAACTAATAACATTTAATTTCATATTAATTACAAAATTGCCATAACTCTTTACAGCCATTGATTAAACAATCTTATGGTCAAAAATGCTTCTCGCACTTTTCGCAAATAAAACGCTTTTCGCATTAAACTTTCTCTCTATCTATATATATATATATATATATATATATGAAGTAAAACGATGTCAAAAGAAAGATGACAGGAAGTATTTTTTGTATTTTTTAAATTAGTATTTTTTTCATATTTGTTTTCCTATGAACACACAACACATCCTATCTTCACAACTCACTTTTTAAATTTAAAATTAAATTAAATATACTTTTTTATGAAATAATAATTTGGTCAATTTAATGAAAATGACGTCCACTAATCACTATAAAGTGGAGGTCCCCGTCCCTCGCATGACCTTTTTCTTTAATCAATTCCGTTACTTGTTTAATCTAAGAAAAATAATATATCCTCCTATTTTATTCTTCTATTTCATTCTTATACTCTCTATAAGATGACATTTGAAGTTCACTAATTCTCTTTTTTCACCTTCAAGCATTGATTTTGACATTTGTGTTGATCTTGTAAGTAGGAGAATAAGTAAGAGGAAAAAGTAAGAAGACATCACCTCTCTTAATCTAATTTATTAAATTTATTGACTTTCATATAAATTATTAGGACATAATATTTATACTCCATGACTCTTTCAAGCAATATGAAGTCTTGTACTCACACATATGTAGGTCTCTTACTATAAAAGAACCACATAAAGACATTAGAAGTTTGGTTCATGCCTAACTTCTTTTTTGAAAACACCAAACTACAAGATATTATAAATCATCTCCCAACATATCTAACTTCAAAATACAAAAAGTAATATAATAATGAGAGAAAATATTTGAGGAAAATTATTTATATATATATTTTTAGGATTTAGTTCATCAAAATGTATTCAACTTGTCACGTTTTGCTATTGTGTGTATCGAACTTTAAAATTTTCTATTGTGTGTATCAAACTTTTAATTTGTTGCAGTTGTATATATTTTGGATACACAAAAAAGGAAAACATTTATAAGTTTAGTTCATACAATAGAAAGTTTAATACATACAATATCGACATATTAAATGTTCGATACTCACAATAGAAACTTCTAAAGTTCGATACACACAATAGCAAAATGTGACAAGTTGGATACATTTTGGTGAACTAAACCCTTTATATAAAATATCAAAATTTCAAATTATTGTGAGGAAGTCAGTATTATTATAAAATCTTGACTATAAGTAACCTTTTTTATTTTCACTATTATTTAGGATCGCGGCGCGACCCCGCTTGGTCTGACTTTGGGCCATGCGACTTTTGGTTAAGTCGTGCGACTTTTGGGCAACCCGACTTTAGGGTCCAACCTTTGGTCCGACCTATGAGTTGGTCCGACTTTTTGTGTGATCCGGCTCTTTGGTTGGTCCGACTTTTTGGTGGTCCAACTTTCCTTCGGGCTTACTGGTCGTGGTGCGACTAGTGAATTTCAGCAGGAAGCTTTTTGTTTGTTATTCATTTGTGTTGCATTTGTAATGTTATTTCAAAGATGAATATAACAAGTTGTTTATGAGCATTAGAGATATAAATATATGTGGATATATATATTTATGAACCAGAGATTGATTTCGGTGTTGTTGTGTTTTCAGGAAACACAAAGACTCAGTGATATTAGACATCTGAGTGTGGCATCGAGAATCAAGAGATGAGTGGATGTTAACTCACGGATGGTAAAGGTTATGATTGATATGATTGATGTGATGCATGCGATTGTGATTGTAGACTGTTTAGTCTAATGATTGTTGATTGTATATCTGTTTGTGTGATTATTTGGTGATGCGTGCTCAAGGGATGATCTCGAGTATCGTTTGAGAAGTCAGCTATGCGTGGAATTGGGCTGAGCCTGATCGCTATTGGTTGAGCAGTTGTAGACCCTCTGACGCATGAGTTGTATCAAAGGGGATCTAACTGTGCCAATTGGCGGTGGGCTATGGGTAAACCTTTGCTTTGGCCAGCATTGGTTGAAGTTTCTATGTTGAACCGCTGGTCTTCTGAATTATGTGATTACATGCTTTTGTAACGATTGATGATGCTTGTTATTGTGTTTTAGCTTCCTCTAACTTAGCTTTGTGCTAAATCCCCACCGTTGAACTGTTTTAGCAGGTTCTGTGTTTGTAGCTTTGTTTTGTTAAAGGAAAGCTTGACCAGCGCTCTAATATTTGTTTTTGTTTAAAGACGAGCCATGTTTTAAATTTGTAACATAACAAAGCATTCGATGTTTGTATTTGGTGAACGATTGTAAATATTTGTGTTTTATGTAATCTTTTGAGTTAAGCTTCGGTAGCGAATTAAAAAACAATTGCTTAGGATTTTACGGTGTTACAAGGGAATACCACCACAAACATCTCTCCTCTCTTTACCTCACTCACCATCATCTCTCTCCGCAACTTAATGCCGCTGCCGTCACCGCCACCACCACCGATAATAGAACACCACTGCCACCATGGTTATAGCAACACCATTGATCGCTCCCTCTAACCTCGATTTCTTATATTTTTTCCTAGATTTGTGAATTTTAATGTCAATTTTGGGTTATGGGTTTTAATTTATGATGGTTATTTAGACGGTGATTTATAGTGCGTTTCGATTTGGGTAAACGATGGGTTTCTTCATTTTTGTTTGTCAATAAATCAAGAATCTTCACATACACTTGGTACTTTAGTTTTAGGTTCTTGAGAAATACAAGTATTAGGTGGTGGTGGTTTTTGGTGGCTGGAAATAGGGTGGGCGTTGGTTTTTGAGAAATACCGGCAGGTGAACTTCGGTTTCAGGTGGTGGTGGTGGTTTTAGGTGGCCATAGGGTAGGGATGGTGGTTCTTGAGAGTGGGAGGGAGAGGAAAGTTAGTTGAGAGATAGAGAGTATAGATAGAGAAAGATATATGAAAAACAACGAAGTGTGTGTGTGAGAGAGAGAGAGAGAGAGTAGCGGCGGAGGTTTTGGGTGGTGAAGTAGTGGTGGCGTACTGCAGCCACGGAGGTGGTGGCGGAGTTCATGGCAGAGTGTCCGATTGGGGTATGATTGCCATTTTCTTTTGAGGAGAGAGAGAGAACTCAAGATACAAGGGAGAGATAAGACTTTTAAACAAATAAATTCTTTTATAATATTGTATAAAAAGATAAACTGTTAGTATAAGTTATTTAAAACTTTAAAAAATGTTAAAAAGACCGAAATACGCTTAACTTAATAGAGATGACTAAAGGCCAACGTTGGAAAGGATCATTCCTGAAACGAAATATATTTTAAGAGACCATTTGAACAATTAACTCTAGATTAATTAAACTACGCTTGAAGTGTTAAACCATATACATTACACGCATAAGAGAAATAAGCCCCTCTAATCCATGTGCCCTGGCGATCGCCGCTTAAACAAGCCATTTAAGACGACCCTGCTCAAACCCGGCTAATTACCGTTATATTGTTGATGCTAGCTCTCCGGTATCAAAGTATTAACAGAACACAGTCCTTGCCTTTGCCATCACATGGTATGAAAGTTCGAACAACAGCTTACTTACTAGCACCGATCGACAACTAAACTAATGGGTTGTTTGGTAGAGAAAAAAGGAATGAGGAGAATTGGAAATGGAAATGGAGAGAAATGGAAATGAGTGGAAAATGACCTTGTTTGGTATCATCAAGAAATGAAAACGAGAAATGGTGGCTCAGGTCACCGAAACTCAGCGGTGGCGGGGGCGACACCGCCTTTCCAACGCTGGACTACTCATCGCCAGAAACGTCGGACTACTCATCATAGCAACCACATCGCAACATCGCAAGAGACTATTTAGGTTTCAATCAAACCACATGTCGGTTGTGGCCTCGCCGGAATCACATCGAACCAGACATCGCAACATGACGGAGATGGCGATTTAGGGTTCAATTGAACCGGACATCGGAACAGACGACAGTGACGTCGATTTAGGGTTCAATCGAACCATACGTCGGCTGCGGCCTTGCCGCCTCGCCCGAAAACCAGACATCGGAACAGGAGGCGAACCAGACATCGCAATCGCCATTTCTCCCCATTTCTCCACAAAATACAAAGAAATAAAAATACAAAAGATGAAGGGAAATGGAATTGAATGGAGAAACCATTTCTTAGCCCAAAATGATATACACTTCTTCCAGACAAGATAAACCCCTTCTTTTCCCTTTCCCCCTTTTCTTTTCTCGGTACTAAACACCCCCTTAAACGAATTCTTCTATTTCCAAAGGTATACCATATGTATTGTATGATGAGTAATCTCTTTCTATACATATAGAATCTACTAATATTTTTCCTTTAGCTCCTCATGTTATTCTGACACTTATCTTTATCTTGTGGGTAGGAGGATACGTAAGAATACAGAGTAAGAGAATACAGAACATCTCTTAAAATATGTTCTTTAGTTTTTAACTAAAATCACTCTTGTGCCTTTAAATTATCATATATTAATGTTGATTTTTTCGACAAGGTGTCGTTTCTTAATCAATAGTCATCAAGTCCTGTGACAAAAGAATTGATGCGTTCGTTAAATATAGTTGGGTTTTATTATTAAATTTTCTTAAATTTTGTTCTAGAGAAAAAAAAAGTTTAGGGGGTGTTTGTTTTAGCTTATTTTTTGAACTTATAAAAAATTTGGTGTTTGGCTTAGCTTATTAACTTAAACTTATGAGCTTATTTTTAGTAAAAATTAATAGGCATTGTATATTTTTAGGATAAATATTATGTAAATATTTAAATGATTGATGTTATCCCTTCCATAAATATAGGTGATAATATTGGTGTTGTAATCTATATATTATGAGGCAAAGGAATAGAAGAGGCAAGGCAATTATTCCATATTCTTATATGGTATCAGAGACCATATAACCCTAACCTATAGTCGTCGGCCACCTTCTCTTCTTCTCCGATTATTTTTTTTCTACTTCTACCATGGCTGACAACACCATAGCTACTAACAAAATCCACCCCGCTGTGACTGCTACAAACATTCGTAGCTTCATTCCTATCACCCATCAGATTGAAAAGGGTCAATACACCTCTTGGGCAGAGCTCTTTAAAATCCATTGTCGAGCATTCCAAGTTATCGATCATATTCTCCCCCCGGCTGCCTCCTCCGACGCCGACAAAACAGCCGCTGACCAGTGGTCTCGCCTAGATGCAATTGTTCTTCAATGGATCTACGGTACCATCTCCAATGATCTCCTCCACACCATCCTCAAGCCCGACACCACCGCTTCCGTCGCCTGGACCGCTCTTGCCAATATATTTCAAGATAACAAAAACACCCAAGCCGTATACCTCAAGAATAAACTCACTCAAACCATACTTGACAATTTTTCAAACATTCATGCATATTGTCAAGAAATTAAGATGATCACCGATCAACTTGCAAACGTTGGTGCTCCGGTTCCCATGCACCGTATCGTTTTTCAGATGATTGCCGGATTAAATGAAGCATATGATGGTGTTGCCATGATGATTCAACAAACTGATCCACTACCGTATTTTTACAAAAATCGATCAAAATGGGTAATGGAAGAGTCTCGCAAAGCCACTTACACCCCCGCTCCAGCTGTCACTGCCGGCGCTGCTCTTCACACCGTTGCCGCCCATGTTGCTTCTCGAGTTGATGCCAACCACAAACAGGCACCTGATCCAGCCTTTGCTGCTTCTTCCGGTCACGGACAACCCTCTGGTCGTGGTTGCGGTCGCGGCCGTGGTGGCAGAGGTCGTGGACGAGGTAATTTCAATAATACTTCTTTCTCTCTGATGCAGTGGGGTCAACATACACCTTGGGATGGAACTCTCAACCATGGAATTATCACCCTTGTCCATACACAACCACAACATGGTCAAGACCTCCAACATCCCCGTCATTTTCTCCCACTCCTGGTATTCTTGGACCACGGCGACAATCATCTTATGCTGCTTCAAATGTTGTATCGGTTGCCACTGATATTAAGCAGGCTCTTCATACCATTTCTCTTAATCCACCCGATCAAAGTTGGTATCTTGATTCTGGCACAACGTCACATGACTAACTCGGCAGGTAACTTCTCGTCTTATAGTAATAATGACTTTAATACTATTGTCATTGTCAGGGATGGCTCTCCCCTTTACTCCTTTACAGCTTACCAGTGTTCTTCATGTTCTTAATCTTATTACAAATTTATTATCTGTTAGACGTTTAACCAAATACAATAATGTCTCAATTGAATTTGAACCGTTTGGTTTTAATGTAAAGGATCTCAAGACACGGATTCCTATCCTCTGATGTAACAGCATCGACGATCTTTACCCACTCACCTCCTCCACTTCCGCACAACACACCTCTGTTGGGATTCCATGGGGATCAAAGCACGCAACGGAAGCAACAAAAACACACAACAAAGATCCCATGAAGTCCCA
>JAUEJL010114017.1:0-12319 GCA_032274825.1 Drosophyllum lusitanicum | reverse complement strand
ATTTTGGTCTTTTGATATGATTCCATTGCAATTCTTTGGATAAATTTACAAACAAACGCAAAATAGGATTGGAATGAGATTCAATTCCATTCACTTTTCTACAAAACAAACATGAACATGAATCTAATTCCTTAAGAATTTAATTCTTATAGTAATTGAATTTTTTAAGGAATTCAATTACATTCCTTTAAATTCCGTAAAACGAACGGGCCTTATAAAACTTGTTTACTATTACATCACATATCACATTTTCGCAAGAGAAAAGGATGCAAAAGATACCCGCTACTCAAAAGCAAAGCCAACGCTAACTTTAGTTGAACACTCGTAAAACTTATGTATTATGACATCAAGTATTACAAAAAACAGAATGCAAGATACCCACGACCCAAGGCAAAACCAACGCTAACTTCAATTAAACGCTCGTAAAGCTTATTTATTATTACATCAAGTATCATACAATTTCCGACCAAATAGAGACAATTTCAAAAGAATAGAAGACAAGCCACCCTAGAGGCAAATTAAGCAAAACCACCGTTTTATTTAAAACAAGGGTGAGTATTTTCTTTTAATCAGTTAACCAAAATTATAACGACAAAATGCACATGCTACAGAGATACCCGCGATGACTCTGGGCTAATCGCAAAACATATGATTGCCTTGGGTTAGTTGGCTCGCAAAGTGTAACAACTCGTCTCGCATAGATAAATGAATGAATGGAAGTTGAGATACCTTATAAGTTCAAAGTTGTGGGCTACTAATACCTTCCACCATGGTTTTAAGTTGATTTCGAAGTTATTGGCTAGCCCATGACTTTGGACTATTGGTGTTACACAAAGCAGGTCGGAAAGCCAGGTGAATAAAAAAGTGCACATGCTACAGTACACACCAACTGCGACCCGCACAACATCAGCTATGGATTGTAATAGTAAGGTGAAAGGCCCGGACCCACATTTTAAGCCCAATAAGACAATAATTAAGAAAAGGTCTGCCCTCTTTGGGTTTCCAAACATAGTTGCACAATGCACAAATGCATATCAACATCCACAAACACGTATAACATAAAACATGGTTGGATTGTATTATAGTACAAACAACTTAGTACCGTAGTATCGATCAGTTACGTAGGAAGTTTTACCTACTAACGACGTCCTCCTTAAATGTACCATATCGGCTGTGCACCAAATCTGAAGTCGAGGGTATTATTGTCACTTACATTCAGGTTGCTGCCCGAATCAAAACATGTTGTTTTGCAGTTAGCAAGCTCGAGCCCGAAAAAACCGCCATCGTCTGGGATTGGATCAAGATCGACGGTGTCGAAGCTTTCGTTTGTTTGTTGAAGATTGGTGTCGTAGAATGACATGAGATCAGAAATCATTCTTTGACCTTCTTCAGGAAGTCCAAGTTCTGCAATATCGCCAGTAACTGTTCCGCCGTATGGTGGTGGTGACAGTGGGGGTGCAGCATGGTTCAAAGGCGGAGAAATTGTATCGAGCTTAGTTTGATGAAATGGCGGCATACCAAACATGGGTTTGTTGTTCATTTGGATATTAAGGGTTCCACCAGGAAGATTTGCGACTGGGCGGTAAGCACAGTTCAACTGGTGGTTGTTTCTTGCAGATCTGTCATGAAACCCCATATGAACGTCGTTATATGGGCATTGAGGGTACTCACAAGCGTACATCTTTGGTTCCATCAGAATTGGCGGCTCGCGGTGCTGCTCGTTGTCATTGGATGGTTGCTTTCTTTTCATCGTATAAATCTCGGAGTTCATCGAGTCAACAAGCTCCCCTTTCACTTTAGGAAGCGCAACAGATCCCGACATCCCTAACCCGTGTAGATTTTGTGGCTTGCAGTCCTCCAATTCGAGAATCGGCTCGTCAAACACACCTTCAACATCATAATCACTAGCATCATTGATCAGATAGGTGCAGCCACCGCTGCCGATTGCCGCCGGAGGGAAGCTGTTGGGATACATATTCCGGCAAAGCGCTTCCTCTTGATTAATAATCGCAAGCCATGTAGCGCTTTCTTTAGCTGTCATCTTGTCCTGTAAACATTTCGACTGCCTAACGAGCTTCCTTATCCTATCAATATTCGGTGACATATGTTTAATAACCGCAGTTAAAACGTGCACTTTCCATGCCTTTTTCAGATCATGTGGTTTCTTATACGGTGGTGGACCTTGTTCTCTGGGCATCCCTAATTCCACCCACCACTCTTCATCTCCGCTAGGCCACCATGGCGGAGCGACACCCTTTTCCAATGGAAACCGCCTCTGGGGCGGGTCACAATGTTGCATCAAAGCCGACAAAAGCGAGCCAAGTGTTGTGTCTTGAAGCTCTTGTAAAGAGTGAGGAGTCGACAGCGGCTTTGGTGTTAGATTATTGTTTTCCCCGATAACCAAATTGTCGGCACGGTATTTCGAGATTGCAGCGGGCCCGTTTCTGTCAAACCGGACTTTTTCTTTCCACCATTCCCGGAGGTTATCCGACGCTCCACCCACGGGTTTACCCTTTTCAGGAATGATTCCATAAACAAAACCTTGAGCTTTACAAACTTCCATCATTTTAAGCATGTACTTCAAAATCCCGTCTTGTGCACGAGACATCTTTTTTCGTCTCGCTTGCTCTTGCGATTGTTTTTGTTTTGCAATATCGACACCGCTTTCTTTACATCTCTTTTGTTCTTTTAGTCGTCTATAAAGCAATTTGTCACGCCACATCCTTCTCTCGAGCTCATCAATATCCATTTCATCATCACTACCATTGTAATCTTCATCCACAGGTTCTTCTTCAGTTACAGTTTTGGCTTCAGTTTCAAATGGAGGAGCCGATAAGAAATCGAAGTTTCCACAGAACCCAAACTCATCTAACATCGCCATTTTTCGCAAGTTCAAACAGGATAAATATTCAAACGAATTTTATTTAGAATCTTTTATAGTCAACGATCAATCGGGAACTACTCTCCTGAAACAATAAGCAACCTAGAATTAGTAAAGCTGTAAAGAACACATATTGAACATGAAATAGACACAAGAATAACACCAAATCAAGGACAGTGAAATTAAGGTGTGGTTCGGGAACGCATTTTGAAAGTTATATCACATCAAGCCACAATGATCAGTTTCTAGTGTTTCGGTTTCTGCTTATAATTATCACATTATTTTTGGGTCAAACTTACATTTGGATATAACAGCAACAAACAAAATTTTGAAGGACAGGGCAATAATACATATCTATACTTAGCCTACCTATTACTTGTATAATTAACATTTGTGAAAGATTCAACTTAGAACTTGAAAGCAACAAGAACACATTTAAACATTATTTTTTTAGCGACAAACACACACGCGCCCATGAAACCCCATTGGACTTGAACCCACAACCTCTTGGAAGGGGGAACCACTCCACAACACCAGATACCACTGGGCTACAAACCCTTTGGTTAAACACTATTTGATGCTAAACTTTTAATTACGACTGATTTCCTGGTAGAGTATATATAAAACACCATTAGATAGGGATTATTAAAGAAAATAGAAATATATGATATAGCAATATTTTTTGAATATTGAAACTTAATAGATCTTAAGATTAACAATTATATATATTATATACAAAGCTTGTTTAGGCTCGTGAACTTAAACAATCGCACTCTTTGAGGCTCGAGCTTTGACACGTTAAATAAATGAGCTTCAATCTAGGCTTAAAGCTCGTTAATGATCGACTGATTTAGAGCTTTTAACGATCCGAGCTTGGGATGCTCAGCTCGCTTACAACCCTTAAGTAGTATACAAAAATAACTTAAAACACATTTAGGCTTAGTTTGCTATAGTAACCCCATTTAAGGTTAGTTATGTGAACTCCTTAAATGGCTGGTATTTAAGTGAATAATTATTCTTTTTTTTTATTACATAATTCGTTAAGCAGATATTTTAAGCTAAAAGAACGATAGTCAATCAAACTAACAACATAAAGCAAAAATTATAAACAATATAAGTAAAAATGATCCGTAATGTTAACATCACCCAAGAGTTAATCGATAAGAGTGACACTTTTTTAACAAAACAATTATATGAACTTCACAAATAGTAAGTAAAAACTTGTTACTTGTATTGTAAATACTAGGCATCCTGGCAACACAAAGTTCTACACAGTGTCAAAAGGAAGATTTTCAGCAATACCAATTATAGAAAATCTCCAAATGGGTTGTACAACCCATCTTTTATATTGTTTTTCTTGTAGTATTATTATAAGAATTCATTTTCAAAAACAATAAATATTAAAATAATCTAATAACTTTTAATATTAAAATGATAAAAAAGTAAATATTATTTATTTAAAAAAGTATTAAAAGACTGTTCAAAAGAAAAATCAAAATTAAAAAAAAATCGCAAGTACGTTTCTGAAAGTGACCGACTACATGGTAGACTCGAAAAATGTTGCTATATATGTAGAAAAAGTTAAATTATGTTACAATGATAGGAACTTTTCATAATTGACTGCTAGAAACAGGAGTTATCTTTTATGCAATTAGCCTATCACATTATAACTTCTAAAACACCTCCTATGTGTGAACAACAACAACAACAACCACCACCTTACCCTATCGGCGAATCCTAATAACTTATCTAAAAAGTAATCTCAAGACTTTATCATATAATATTCTAACAAAATACTTTTTAGTTATGTTTTATACCAAAAATTCTAAAACCAGTCATAAATATCACAGGCAAAAAAGAAAAGAAAAAACCGAGAGAGGCTGCATCTACTAGTGAGAAGTGAGAACACCAAAGTTTGTAAGATTGAAAGGGTGTTTGTTTTAGCTTATTTTCAGGGGTTTTTCCTTGAGACTTATGAAAAATAGTTCTTTGTTTTAGCATATTAGCTTAAGCTCATTAGCTTGTTTTCTTAAACGTTAAAACATAAGCCACTTTTGATAAGTCAACTCCCAGTAGTTTATTTTTCAAGGGTTTGAATTATTTATGTACATTTACCTAATCACCCTTCTTCCAACTAATTTTCTCATACTCTCTTTAAATGTAAAAACCTTTATTAATATGTAAGCTTGAACTTCTTCATTGTTTTACCAAATTAAACTAATCCAAACACCCTTTTGTTCAAGACTGTATCAGCTTACAAGTCATAAGTTACTCCAAATACTTGGTGAACTTAAAAGTCTAATACATTAATAAACTCTAAGTCTCTAACCCAAACACCCCTTAATTAAAACAACTTTAGATAATATAAATGCAATAATAACAGTTGTGCTTTACATTTTAATTAAAGAGGAAATGATACTTGCCACTAAAAGCAGTTATGTTACGTGTTGTTGCACTCACATACCATTTAAACACGGTGTATTTTGGTCATTTCAGTGTTCTAATGATCCGAATCATGCGAGTGCCCAACGCTATTAGCAAAACATATCATTTCCCCTTAATCAAGAACCGTTTACTCCTACAAATTGTATGCCCGTTCGTTACACATTTTCGAAATATATAAAAATTTAAATAACTCTAAAAGGGAAAGTGAAACCAAATCTCCACAAATTTATCAAAGAGATGAACACTTTCTTGATCAAATTGATGATCAACTTCAGTCCTAATTACAATGAATTTTTCTGCAGTAGAAATCTCTTAAAATCATATTAAAACTTCATGTTTTTATCAAAGATGGATGAAACACATGATAGAGTTCTGTACTTCCCATCTTTAACAGATCTAATCGATAACCAAAAACCTCACTGAAACAACTACAGAATAGTAGTACGAATATATATACAGTAAAGAATCAAACAACCCATACAGATCCAACAATCAATTACAAAACCCCAGATCAAATTTCGGTAAAATCAGCAAAAGGGTTTCATGTTTTAGCAAAAAGATCATATATTTCATAACAGAACCAAAAGGGTATTAAGAATCATAAAAGATGAGCAAGAAGAAAGGACTCACAAAGTTGCTGCTTTCTGCTTTAAGTCTTTGCTTCACTTCCACCCATCTGAAGAAGCAGAAAAAGTGCGTATTGCAATCTGTGCGGTGTTCTCGGCACAAACATTAAAGAATTAAAGAAATGAGAATAAAATGGAATAAGATAAAGGCAAGAAAGAGGGAGAGAAGAAAAAAGAAAAAGAAATTAAAAGAAAAAAGAAATATGGAAAGGGTGTTATTGGGAATTTGATCGTCATTTGCAAAAGCATCTCATTTTAGTGTTTTGTTACTCATATAAAATTTAAATTATTAAATAATAAAAATAATCTAAACACTTTTAAATGGTTTGTTAGTATTACAGCACTTACGTTAGACGGTGAAAATTTTTTATTTCCTCATGTCCACTAAGAGCGTTTGGTTCGATGGAATTCTCTGTAATTATGAGGAATTAGAATCAAATTTCAACACATTTATATATTTAGTTCAACTCTAGCGTCCTGTTCTCGAGTTTTTTAACGAAGGAAAGGGAAGAAAATGAAAGTGAAGTGAAAGAAAGGGAAGGAAAATAGATGATTAGGTTGTGTTCTTGAGTTGGAAGGGAAAAAAAAAGAAAACTCTTTCCTTCCAAATCATCTCATTATTTGGGAGGATGGTTTTTTAACCAAATAGCCCCTCCTTCCGCCTCCCTTCTCCTCCCTTTCCACCCTTAAAAAAACTTGATAACGCACACCACTGATTGTTTACTTCCCTTCCACTCCTCTCCCTTTCCACTCGAGTTTTTAAACGAAGGAAAGAAAAGGAAATGGAAGGGAAAGATGAAAAAACTCCCCCTCTCAATTATCCTACAAGTGGGAGGATTGTTTTAAAGCATAAAATTAGTAAAACTGCCCCCTCCTTCCCTTCCCTTTCCCTCCTTAAAAAAACTTAAGAACACCCACCACTAATTGTTTCCTTTCCTTCCCCTTCCTTTCCTTCCAAAAAAATAACTCGAGAACACGGCGTAAAGTAAATAGATTCCATCAGCTTTAATTATATCACTGACAACATCTTCCATCTCACCCCACCCACTAGGCACTAGTAGAGATGTCAAAAATACACCAATTAACTTGACCCGACCAAACTTGAACTAGGTCTAAAGCGTTTAATCGTGTTGACCTGATAAACCCTACACACACATATATGTATACGGGTCGGGTTTCGATTTGATTTTCTTATTCTTATTCGGGTTCAGGTCAACCTGATTAAGAATTTTGTTAAGCATGTATGTGTGTATATACACAACGATTCGTTAGCTTCATCGTATGTTTAGGGTGACGTTTTAAATTTTTAGTTTTAGTTTTTTGTTTATTCGTAATACGTGTAGTTTAAAAAAGCAAACAATTGTGGTGACTTGGTGGTGACAATATGGCACTTTAATTGCATGTTTGATTGCACTTTTATCTTGTCATATTTTAATTTTTTGATAGGTAATTATGCAGACTTATTAAGAAATCTCCAATTCTAATTATTTCAGGATTTCAATTTCATTTTTCGGCATTCCAGCAAACGAAACGTTCGTTATAACATGTGGAATTCACTAATAACCTTTTCTCTTCTCATCCCATCTTTTGCTTTTAATATTTGTCATTGACCTTGTGAATTGAACAATGAGCGTAAGATATATAATCTCTCTAAACGTTGTTAACAACGTACATGATTTCCCTATAACTATTATTATAACAAGTTGCTTTTTAATTAAATGGTCTTAAAAAAAAGGAAAAAAAGAAATTCCAATTGAGTTGAAATAATTCAAGTGAATCATTCATGGACAGATTTAGCTATTTCTTTTGTCAGGACATAATGGTTTTAAGCAAAATTTTGACAAAAGATGGTTTGGTTTGAGTCATCTTCTTATGTCTATATCTTTGTTTAGCCAAATTGATGTAAAAAGAAGATATTTTTTAAACATGTGGTTAGTGGCTCAAAATATCTTACTTAAATTCGTACCCTAAACCGTATTCATCACCTTTATACGGAGGTTTTGAAAGACAGTCGATTTTACATCTGATAGAACACCGGAAAGTAGTTTGATTGATTGTCTATATTTTACTTTTACCTCTTTATATTTTAACAAGATGGAAATAGGTATGGTTGTTGTCATAATAATTTGGGTTGGCTTCGAGTTATCACGTTCGTGTTTCGTTTCGACCTAATGCTGACTCGTTTATTTTTGTGTCATATTTGAGCCGTGTCATTTTTTCCTATGTCAGGTTTTGTGTTGACCCATTTCGGCCAAATATGGACAAGGGTTTTTTCGATTTTGAATATAGTTATCGTTTTCAAATTTCAAATTTCTTTTTTGTTTCGATTCAATTTTGAATAAGCTTTAATATAAATAAATGAATATAATAAAGACGGTGATATACTACTTTTATGCCAGGTATTTATATTGTCACCAAACAACCTAAATAATAATAATAATAATAATAGATCATTAAATACAATAATGAAGGTATAAAGCTAATTCAAAACCGCCTCAAAAATCTATTCACAATCCCTATTCCAATTTTTGTAACAGAATTTATGATTTTGCTCTTTTTGGGTCACTATCGGGTTGTCACCAGGTTAACCCAAACCCATCCCCTACCTGATTTTTTTCTTGTCGACTTTTTTTTTTGACCCATTTTGAGTTCGTAAAACTTTTTGGTTTAGTATGGTATCAAAAATCTCCATCGACTATGAGTTAATAGCATATAGACTCTCTAACTATCTTCTTGGAAAATACGGGTAACTACCTATAATTTCATGGTTATCCCTTATATCTCTTTAATGTTATTTTCTATATATCTCCTACTCGAAAAAAGATCGACGGTACGTACCAATTAATTTATGGAGAGAAAACGTAAGCTTTACATTATTATTCCATCTGAAATCCGATCCTATATAGTATCCAACAAATTTGATTCGAAATTAGGTGATAATTAAACGAATTAATTGTCATTTACACATATTTAATGCATTATAGTTACAAAAAAGTTGAAACTGATCAAAAGAAAAATAACAAAACATGGTTGCATGAATTCGAGATTTCGGAGCTGCATTCGTGTCCGGAAATCATGTCCACACACAAGTTAATCGAATTTAGCCTACGAAATCAACATTTTCACATTGGTTTCTGTAGGACGCACCCACACACAATTTTTCTCAAATTTTGAGTACAAAATCTACATTCCGCACCCCCTGAGTGCAGATAGGACTAGGAGTAAAAGCATGGAAAGAAACTTGTAAACCCTTATATATTTATGGTTATAGCATCGTACCCACGAAATGCTGCAGCGGCGAATAGTTTTTGTCATGCAACATGTTGCTTTTAAAAATATAATGATATGTTATTCGCGCGATTCAATATTACAATCAACATGTCCGTTATTTTTAAATTTTCTTTTACTTGCATCAACTATTTTATTAGTTTTAAAAATAAATTCTAAAAGACATTAAGATAAGAAAAAAGATTTATATTTATGAAATAAGGAGAAAGAAGTTAATAAGATTTTAGAAACTGTGTTGATATGGGTGGATAATTGTGTTTGTGTGAATGTAAATTTTAAATGAATAAAAAGTTAAAGTAAATTAAGAGAGAGAGTGAAATGGTTAAAAATTAAATGGATGTGATTAATTTAAATAGAATGATAGGTCAAGATCTTGTTTTGATTGAATTTTAAGAAGAGTTAATTGTCAATTTGGTCCTTTAACTATCTCATTTCTTCCGATTTGGACCTTTAACTTCAAAAGTGACCAAGATGGGCCTTAAACATCCACTTTTCGGTCTGAATGGTCTTTCCGTTAGTGGACCGTTTGTTTGGTCAGTTAAATCAAGGTCATTTAAGTCTTTTTGCCCTTTTCTATTTTTTAATTATTAAAAACAATATACTCCCCCCCTCTCTCTCTTTAAACACACACACACACACACAGTCACTCTCATACACACATACTCTCTCTCTTTCTCACAAACACTTTTCTCCCCCTTTCAAGAGCCACCACCCCCACCCTCCACCACTACCCATTGCCACCACCACTAGAACTTAAAACAAGCAATACCACTGCCACAGTAACCGCCACCACCGTCCTTCGAGTACCGCCGCCACCCTCTGAGTACCGCCGCCACCACAGATCTGTGTACCGCCGCTATCCCTCATCAAAAGATTATTATCATCATCATCTTCTTCATCCAAATTCAAGAAAATCGAAAAATTAGAATGTCTTCGAGTATAGCCTAATCGAGTTGCAGCCCTATTCGTCTCTCGAGATCGGATCTACAAGCAGTCGAAATACATGCCATTATCGACCACTTCAACAAGCTTGATAAAAATTCCATCGGAACACTTCTTTTTCGAGATTGAGTTGGTAACAAACCCACAATCACTTCAACAATCACTCTTTGTTTCTTCTGTGATTCAAGATCTAAAAAACTTCCTTTTACTGTGGGTGTTTCTAGTATGTGCGTGTGTGTGTTTTGCTTTCCCCGTTTTGCTATATGTTTATTTGAAATGGTGATTGTTGTTATGAAGGATAGAAGGCAGGCCTTAATGCCAAAGTTATGAAACCTTGTAGCCCCACCAGATGATGATGATGCTTGTGTGTGTGAGAGAGAGAGATTGTGGGTATGTTTAAGGTTTTTTTTTTCCAGATCTGAGTTGTGTGCAGTGGTGGTGATGTGTGGTGGTGGTGGGTGTGTTTTTCTTGTTTTTAAGAACACCACATGATTTTTCTTTTTCTTGTCTTTAAGATCTGAAATGATGTTTCTTCACCGTCGATATAATAACTGATTTCTTGGTCTTTCAATAAAAGAATTAAAAATATATTATCTTTTAAAAAAAATTTTCATTAAGATAAGATTTATATAAAATAGATAAGATTTATGATGAACTAAGGTGTATGTTAACTAGTTGATGCACTCAAAATATTATTAAGAATATATTATATTGATTTATCATTGTTTAATAACCTGATGTTGTAAAATCTTTAAAAATTTATATTTAAGTGTAATGTATAAACGTAAATCTACCAACTTAAATTAAAAATTCTTATCATTATAGAACTCAATCCGAATAATGAACACCAATCAATATAAAAGTTAAAGAATTATATATATATATATATATATATATATATAGAGAGAGAGAGAGAGAGAGAGAATGGATTAATAAATGTCATATGCTTAAATATAGAACCCAAAGGCCAAATCTGGATCACTGAAAATTTTAAATCAATGGTCAAAATCTAACAATATCATTGTTGTAATTAATTAAAGAATTATAAGATGTAATTATAGAAGGAAGGGTATTATGGTAATCACTCTTCCCTTAAATCACGCCTTTCCTTTTTTTTGTCCTCTAAATCTCATCATCGATTTCCAGCCGAAAATGATTTTCTTTTTTTTTCTCTCTAAATCTAGTCCAGTCGAAAACGATAATTTTCCAGCCGAAAAAGATAACATCTTTCACATGCCATTCCTTTTTTTTCCCTCTAAATCTCGTCCAGCTGAAAATGATAACATTTTCCACACGCCTTTCCTTTTTTTTCCTCTAATCTCGTCCAGCCGAAAAAGATAACATTTTTTCATTTGAAAATGATAATTTTCCAAATGAAAATAATAATAATAATATACAACATTCAAAATAATAACATTAACTAGATGAAAATTATAATAATAGACTCCTTTACAGCTGAAAATGATAACAATTTCAGTTGAAAATGATAATAATATACAACATTCAAAATGATAACATTATTCCAATGGAAATGATAAAAATGACTCATTTCCGGCCGAAAATGATATAAATACGTATGTTTTTAGCCGAAAATGATATAAACATATGTTTTTAGCCGAAAATGATATAAATACACATGTTTTTAGCTAAAAATGATATAAATACACTCTTTCAGCTGAAAATGATACAAATACACATGGTTACAGCCGAAAATGATAAAAATTCACATGATTCAAAATGATAACATTTTGGTATCATATTCATATGGTTTGCATTTTCAAAATAAAATTTCAGAAATATGTGAAAAGTGGTCTTTTTTGAAAGATGATTAAAAAATGAGTAGATTGATATAATTTTTTTCCTCAAATTCTCAAAATTGAAATAGTTATGGCTATTTAAAGATTTGAGAGGTAAATAAAAAATAAAAAAGGAAATTTTGTAGGTTCTTTGAAAGAGAAGCGTGGGTTGATTTTTCATTTGCAATTCCTATTTTACCTTTTTAAATGAATGGCTGAAATTTAGCTTTTGAAATCTATGTTTAAGTGTGAGGCTATGTGGAATCTCTCTCTTACACACACACACACATATATATATATATATACATATACATACATACATACATACATACATATATATA
>JAUEJL010114006.1:0-12319 GCA_032274825.1 Drosophyllum lusitanicum | reverse complement strand
TGCACGCCGAGCAGCATCATTTTTCCGGTTTTCTCGTTTTCCAAATATCTCCCAAGTCTTCAAGTCATATCCCAACAACTCGTTATTAGGGGTATTTAGGTTATTTTATGTATTTACCCACCCGTGAATTGCGTCCAGGTGGACCATAATTAATGAGTGAGACTTAATTTTTTCAAATACCCCTCAGTGTTAATGCGTCACTAATGAGCGCACTAATGAGTCATTACTATTAATAACCACTAATTTATTTTAATCAAGGTCAAGATATTGGTTGTCGAATGAAAATTAGTTCTCGTTTAAACCCTCTTATTCAAATTAGCTTCATTAAGTATCGTAGCTCCCTTTAGAGTGTTAGAGCTTCAGAAATGGAAGCACGAGGATACATACATTCCTTTCGATCACTAGTTTTTTTATTTTTTTTGGATTAAGAATAAATGTTAGAGGCAAAATATTAGTTGGAGAAATTTGACTGGAAATCCTTGTAACGCATCTTGTGTTATATAACTTGTTCCTGGCTTCCCTCTTAGCTTTCTTGATTTTTTCAATGAAGTTTTACCTTATCATTTTAAAAAAATTAAAAAAAGAACTTTTACAAAAAGGAGAAAAAGATATATTATTTGAGAATTGAATTCTCATCCCATTTGATAATAACATGCCTCCTAACTCTAACCTATAACAATTCGATACCTTGCATCTTGAACTTAATACGCATATAAAAATGTCACTATATTTATTTAAAAATCGTTATTAATTGTCGTACGTATTAATATAATCAGTTTGTATGAAGTCAACTCTTCAATTAATAGCTTAAAAATGAAAACTCCTAAGGGAATAATTTTGTATATATAGCTAAAGTATATGTAATGGTAAGGGGTGAGTGGTACTCCATCGATCGGCTACTACATAGTACTGTGTGGGAGGAAATGGTATATGATCGATCGGTAGGACGAGGGGTGAACCGTGAAGTGTTGGGGTGAAGAATTACGTATCAGGTCTTCATCTCTCTTTCTCTTTTAAACTTTTTTATTAGTGACGAGTTTAATAATTTGATGTGATAGATAGTAATAACTATGAAAACTTATGATATATAATTAAGTGATGAAAGTGAAAAACTTACATAAATGCACGAGTGTAGTGCATGTGAAAGTTGATGATGCTCTAAGACATTCTTCGTAGTAGGGTGTTGTAAGGGTAGTGCCGGAGGTAGCTCCACCGTCTTGTGGTGGCGGTGGCGTAGGACGGAGGACGGTGAAGTTGGATTGGGTTAGGGGTGAGCAGAAAAAACCGAAACCGAATCAAAAACCAAAAACCAAAAACCAAAAAAATCGAAAAAACCAAACCAATATAGCAACCGATGGTTTTGGTTTTCAAAAACCGACTTTTTCGGTTTGGTTTTGGTTTTTAAAATTTCAAAAACTGAAAAAACCAAACTGAACCATTTCAAGGAGCAATATTGTAAATATACATGTCCAGAAAATCGAATACCCTATAACTTTCCCATTTACATAGTCGTCCCTAATTTACATTAGGGTTCCACCAAAGAGGCCTCACACTGATTCAGATCTTCTTCACAGTTGCAGCTTCGTTTAGTCGTAAGACATCTATTGAGTTCACCTACATCATTTCATTTCGAGTAGACGATTCACTTCTTCTCGATTTTATCTATTTCCAGCTTAATATAGAAATCTATTTCTAGTTGTTTATCTCGATTTTCAGTATCTAGTTTTTTAGTTGTATGTAGTTCATCTAGAGTTTATTGTTCATCTTGATTTTCAGTTTTGCTAATCTGGTATTTATCAATTTGCTTTGTGTTTTGATTTGTTTTAACGTTGGCTTTAATGTTTAAACTTTTAACTGACATTTTGCTTGTATCAATTGCAATGTATATAGTTTTAATGAGGCGACACACATCTTGATGTTTTTAATACAGCTTCAATCTTCTTTAATTTCATAGCTTCACAATGATGGTTGTAAGACTTCAAATTTTGATGGTTAAAAAAGAAAAGATGTAAAACCGAACCAAAAACCGAACAAAAAACCGAAAACCGAACCACTCCAAAACCGAACGGTTTTGGTTTTAGATTTCCAAAAACAAATTTTTTGGTTTGATTTAGGTTTTATGCCAAAACCGAACCAAACCGAACCATGCTCACCCCTACCTAAGAGGGTGTTTGGGATTGCGTTTAAACATTATCTCATTATTATGATTTCAAATCGCGGATAATTAGTTTAAAGTGTTTAGGGTTGTGTTTTCAAAAATCAATTATTTGCGGTTTAGAGACTACAAAACGCAGTTTTAAGAATTTACTGTTGAGTTGCTTTTTTAAATTGATTGTTTGATTATTGTGATTTTACTCTTTAAAATCAATTAATCTACTTTGCTAAGCACTCAAAAAAATTGATTATCTGATTAGTGCGATATGAAGCAGCATTATCAAATCCAAATACTATTATTTAGTTGCACGTTCTCTTACTGATTATCTGATTTTAATTATTAAAAATACAAAATCGATTTTCAAATCGCAATCCCAAACACCCCTAACTTGTTCATGCAAAATTTCAATGTTTTATTAAAAAAAAGGCTAATAAAGATTACAAATCCAACAAATATAAGTTAGATATTAAAACCAAAAATAAAACAATTATTTCATGCAATGATTAATACATGAGGAATTACAAACAGAACAGAAACTGGGGCAGTAAAATGACGTTTTGGCCCATGGTATTTAATCATAAGCTGATCAGAGGCCTCGTGGCCAATTGGCATTTTCGTCTTATTGTGATTATAAAATGGAGAATGAAATAGCAGCGTATATTTGGCTGGGAAAATAAATATATATTAATTAATATCGGTTCTAGGTACAGTTTTCTAGTATGATCAAGTAATCAGCATCGGATGATTATATGATCCGAATAATTAAAAATTTTGTATGAAACTGTCTTTGAACGTGACAAGTTGTTTGCTAAGAGTTTCAAACGAACAATCTATATGATGTAAAATACCATTTTAACTTTAATAGTGATTTATTATATTATAAGATAAGATATGATTGTTTAACAAAATAACGTGTAAAAGAAGACGTATTAGGGTAAATACTTGGTGCTAAATGATTCACAATGTACTTTAATGTAAAATGATTCAGTAGTGTTATTCTGTTTCATTCAACAAAGTCTTCATTCAGATGTAACAATCAATACACCGAATGATTTCATTCAGCAGTAAAAAAACAGCTTCTTAGTCTTTTAAATATCAAGTATATTTGATATCAAAAAATATTAGAGCCAGTAAAAAAATCTTTATAACATATTAATTACTTAACCAGAGTTTTAACGGGTTGATTTGGTTAGATAGTTGTATCTTAACTAAAAAAATACTTTTATTGTATTTAAATACAATGATTTAATTTATTTTCGTATGGATGGGATTCATATTTGCAAAAAGATATATTAAAAATTGATTACATTGAGAATATTTATGTTTAATCGTCTTATATTAAAATGCAAAATGCACATAAAACAATAAAGCTATCTAAATTCTCATTATATAGAGCCAACTAAATTTATTTTCAAATAATTCAAAAAAAAAAAAAACTAAATTTATTTTCAAATAATTCAACAAACTTTGTATGTAATTTACCTATCATTTATGGGATTATTGCTATCCGCTTTTGAACCCATTTATGGGATTTATGTTTCTTCGATTTCTACTTTCAAATGATTATTTAAAATGAAGAACACGAAGAACACATGAAGCTAATGAGTAAGATAATAATTAACCAATAAATAAACTTAAGAAAAAAAAACCTTACTTCATGTTAACAATTGCGTACAATGCTAGGTTTAAAAAAATTGTTGAATTTTACGTCCGTGATCATCTTTAATTAATGTTATGTGAGTTGATGTATCTTCGTTTAAAGCTTCATTTTGAAGGCTCTTTGAGATAATAAAACTGGTTTATCATTCAAAAAAATGCCATGAATATAAATACTGTTCTTTACGCATATCATATTATTTATATAGGAAAGAGTTAACGAGAGTTGTTTTTTCATGCAATAACTGCGAGAACTGTCTGTAATACCATTTAATGACTAATTAATAAGGGTATCTTGGTTATTTATTTATTTACATAACCGTGAATTGCGTCAAAATCACAAAGAGGATGAGTCATTATTAGAATAACTTAATTTTTTCAAAATACCATTAATTAATGAGAACTTATAATTCTTAATCATTGATTTGTTATAATCAAGTGCTAATATTAGTTCTCACAGATTTTATACAAATCCGTTCTCGTTTATACTTTCACCTTTTTATATATACATATATATTAAGAATAAATCATCTATGTTATCAATAACACCTATGATAGGTGTCTTTATATACACAACACTTAAATAATTAAAAATTAAAAAGACAAATATACTTTTCATTTAAGTGTACTGTAAATGTAACATCACCTATTAGCCCACCTATATGAGGTGACCTGAGAGCCTTCGGGTTCACTCGGTTGCTTGGGGAACACCCGTATTCCCTACCTCTGGGTAAGTGTTCAGTTTCCTTAACACGACCTCACCCGGTTATTTTTTTGCAATGTAAGAGAGAGTAAGATAAGGAAAAAGACCGAGTTAGTGGAGTTAGACTATACTTAGACTTGAAATAAAAGAAAAAAAAGAAAAAAAAAATATGACATTAATATAACATTTAAGGAAGAGAATAAACTATACTTTTGATTTTACAATGTGTTGGATGTTGTTAAAAGTACATATGATTTCCCATGTATTAATTTCTTCGCAATTAAATTAGTAGATATATGATATATCTCGTCAGAAAGAAATTCGGAAAATATACATTTATCTACTCTGCTATTCCTCCCCCACGTTCTCCGTCCCTCTCTCTCCATTTATAAGCAACCCATTTCGTGTCCTGCTAGAAAACGCCAACCCAATCCAACTTCACCGTCCTCCGTCCTACGCCACCGCCACCACAAGACGGTGGAGCTACCTCCGGCACTACCCTTACGACGCCCTACTACGAAGAATGTCTCTCTCCAAACGAGTCTCCCTCCAAACGCCCCAATCACCAGCACAACCCCAACAAGATCTCAAACATCGTGTGATCACCTGCCTCAACAAGCTCTCCGACCGTGATACGCTCGCCGTCGCTACGACGGAGCTCGAGTCCATCGCTCTCAGCCTCCACCATGACTCCTTTGCTCCGTTCCTCACTTACCTCTCCTCCACGTCGTCGTCTGACAAGTCTCCAGTACGGCGGCAATGTGTGCGTATCCTAGGGGTTCTTTCAGTGACACACGGTGATGCGCTCTCACCTCACGTTTTTAAAATGCTCGCTGCCGTCGTTCGCCGTCTCCGCGACCCGGACTCCGCCGTTCGGGCTGCTTGCGTTGGAGCTGTATCGTCCATTGCGTCGGAAATCAGTAAACCGTCGTTCTCTTCGTTGTCGAAGCCGTTAGTGGAAGCCGTTTTAACGGAACAGGATCAGAACTCTCAGATCGGTTCGGCGTTGTGTCTGTCCGCGGCGATTGAGGCGTCACCGGATCCTGAACCGGCGCATTTGCAAAAGCTATTGCCTAGGGTTTTGAAATTGATTAAATCCGATAGCTTCAAAGCTAAACCGGCGTTGTTATCTGTTATTGGCAGCATTGCTGGAGCTGGTGGCACCGCTTTTAACCGGAATTCTCTAAATTCACTTGTTCCCTGCTTGGTTGACTTTCTGAGTAGTGATGATTGGGCGGCGAGGAAGGCGGCCGTTGAGGCGTTGGGAAGGTTGGCCGTGACGGAGAAGGTTCACCTCACGGCTTTCAGGTCATCGTGTCTTGCTTCTTTAGAGAATAAGAGATTCGATAAGGTATCATATTGTCGCTTATCAATCATACTATTTCAAATTACTTTTGCACAATTACAGTGGGGAGGCCACAAACGACTCCCTTTAATATAAATTAGACGCTTATAGTAGGTGTTGAACAACAATCCTGCCTCATGGCTTGAATTTGATTAACAAATGCAACAGGTGAAGGTAGTTCGTGAATCAATGAATCAGACATTAGAGTTATGGAAAGAGATTCCCGGGCCTCTAGATGAGATTCCTGGTTCTTTACCTCAGTTGAATGACAATTCATCTTCTAAAGGTAATTAGGTAAACTGATTTTGTGATTGATTAGCAAAATGCTTTGAACGGTTGACTGTAGTTGGAGCAAAATTATAGTCAGTCGTTGCAAATGACAGATTAATTAGTTGTTGTTTACCTTTTAGTTATGTGTTTCTATTATATTCATTTTGTTTTGTCAAAATACACTTATGGTGGTTGGTTATCTATTAAATGTTAGGTGAGCTAAACTAATATTATCAATATCAACACATTGAGTGGGAAGGAACCAATAACTTTAAAATCAAGTTGGGCTGATTGTATCTCTCAGATATTAATGCACGACATGTCAAATTCGAAACATGAAGCTGAACATTTAATATAATGAAATTTCCTTGGGGGATAACTGTATATTGATACGATATATAGATACAAGGTACATGGAAGCCCTAGAGGGCCAAGGCGATCTATACATTAGGGTTGAACCCATACATCAACTAATCTATTTCTATCTAATTGAAACATGTTTTGTTATATTCTTATCTATAACTGGGGAGTTTCTACTTTACATATGGTGGGGGGCAATGGTGACACTTCTTGATGATTAAATGGATGGCATGGTGTATTCCATGTTTGATGACTTTCTTGGTAGCATGCCTTCCAATTTTCGCTATATAATATTACTTGTGCAACATCTATTATATTGTTAATGGAAGACCTAATCAGCACCTTAATTGTTTTTATTTATTAGTACCTGTAACTGTTTTGGGAACTCCACCAAAGGAAACAATCCCCAGTAGTAAGCATGCTCCAATTCAACGTTCATCTCCAACTACAACACAAAGTAGAAGTCCTCCAAAGAGTAATTACAGAAAGCAGAGTGCTTCAGTTGCAAGAAAGGTGGATTTTGACAATGAAACTGATTCGAAAGTCAATGTTCCTGTTCCCAAGCCTGAATCTGTAGATATAGATTGTAAAGAAAAGTTTATGAGTGAAAAAACAGGGTCAGATACTGACAAAAACATCATCTTAGAAACAGAAAAAAGAGTCGTGTATAGCAAAACAAGATTTGGTTCTCGTGTGGTTCCATTTAGTTACGACTATGAGTTAGACATAGACATTAATGGGAATGCAATTGACTATGGGAACCAGAAAGAGGTTGAGGATTTATCTCGTATCCAAAAACAGCTTCTTCAGATCGAAAACCAGCAATCGAATCTCTTTAATCTTTTACAGGTACTTAATATTTTACATGACACCCTTTTGCATTTTGTTTTGTCATGACACATTTTGCTTCTTGTCTAACATGCTTATTTATATATGAAGAAATTTATTGGAAATTCTCGTAGTGGAATGAATTCTTTGGAGACACGAGTAAACGGTTTAGAGAAGGCATTGGATGAAATATCATATGATTTGGCATTATCAACTGGGAGAGTTTCGAGCACAGATTCTTGTTGCATGGGTACAGAATTTTTGAGTCCTAAATATTGGTGGAGGGCAGAAGGGTCATTTCCTAGTCCAAGGTCACCTTTCCGTGGAAGTCACCAATCACCTTCTGACAGATGTTTACCCGACAAAACTAAGGGTTCTGGGGGGATTGCTCCAAACACACCAGGAGGTGGGTTTGGGAATCCAGGGAGAAGTTTGGAGCCATTATTGAGCGCTCGAAAGAAGAGATCTGTACAAGGGCAAAATGGTAATTTCAACAGATTTGATGGGGGCTCTTTGGCCAATTGCATACAACAGCGAATCTAAAAGCAGGTATTTGAATATCTCTGGTAGAGTCAACTCGGGTTAAATTTTGACCCATTTACTTATGTACGAGTCAATTCAGTTTATGTTTATATTTAAGGGATCAAAGAGGTAAAGTCAAATAAGTTTAACTTATAAAGGAAAACAAGGGGAATGGTCGAAAGTCGCATGAAGTGTATTCTTCATGCATGAAATTGAAAAACCTCCTAAATCATTTTATTCAAGAATTAGGTTATTAAAAGAAACTATAATTTTGTAATCATATTTGACGGGAGGGTGTTTGGGATTGCGTTTTTTACAGTGCTTATGTTGTTTTTTGGAACACAAATAAGCTTTTATGATTATTTGGATGGAAAACAAAAGGTAGTTGGTAAAAATTTACTACTAGCGGTTCAAAAGTTTTGTATTTTGGAACTGTAAATGCTACATCTTATATAATTTTTTGTCAAGATTTGATATTTATTACTCATTTTACCTATCCTCTCAGATCTGTCTTAAGCTGATTGAAGACCATTTCTTCATTTACCACGTCCACGAGTATCAGCACTCGACAGGATAAGGTACGATATACTTTTAGGTTATATCACGAATTGTTATCGATATAGATTATGTACAGAGAAGGCTGCATTTTCGTTTTTTCCACATACACAGTCTTTCGCTATCATGTACATGATTTAAATTCACACAAAATTAAGCTTATATTGTTTCTGGGGTTTTGCTTCCATTGCCGTTTGCCTTTTCTGTTCAGGTACGTAACGTGAATCAATGTTTTCGCCTTTTTCTGTTGTTCGTTTGATACTATCCGCGTTAAGATGTGTATGTTAAAGTGCATGTGTGGTTAACTTCGAGAGGGGAATTAGATAGCCGGGAATGGTAATGGGTACTTCCACTGCATTTACCTAAGAGTGTTAGGAGTCATCACCTCCTACCACACCCGCTAAACCATTACGTTAGCTCAGCTTTCCACTCAATTCACCACTCAAACTCGTAGTGGTCACTCTAGATTATATCAAATTTTGGGACTCGTATTATTATTAATTTCACATTTAATTTAATAATATTCAATAAAAATAAATTAAGACTTTTAAAATAAAAGGAAATAAAATTTGTTTAAAAATCTAAAAATTATAATATAGCAAAATAATAAATACCATAAATTTAAAAAGTCAACAAAAGTCACATGTAACATCGTTCAAGGCTCCACACGCTGTCTCGTAAACAAAAAGAAGTTAATGATTTATATAGTTAGTGAAAAATGTAATAAACACGCCTGCGCATTAAATGAAGGAAGCAATCCACTTCCCCATCGCGCTTTAGCACATGGAGACTTCACCATGTTGTTATGGTGTGAATACCACTCCTACCACGGTGTGATCAGCCTTTTTCATGGAGCTATCATTTTTCTCTCTGTCCTCCCTAACTGTGTCGTTTGCTGTCCAACGTTATTATTTCCATAGAAAATGAGCAAATTCGGTTGAAAGAGCGCCCAATTCTCTTCGTGGGTTTTATTTGTCAATTTAAATTGATTATACATAAAAAAACTAATATTATACCCGTGCGATGTTACGGTGTATAATATTTTTATAATATGTCCATTCAATATATCTCTTTTGAACCAATTAAAATGGAGACGGGTATTGTTTTCTATAACATGTAATCTTTATATAAGTTAAAAGTTAGTTGAAAACTTAATTTGATGAATTAATGAAAAAATATTTTTGTTTGCTTATACAAATAAGCTTTAGTTTTCATGTTTAACCAATTTAGTTTACTAATAGTTGACATCAACTTATTTTAAAGGGTAAATTGTATTAAAATACAATAAACTTTGTCTTAATTATTATTATATACATTTAACTTTATTTTCTTAAAAACAATAAAATCAACTTTTATAATCCTCACATTGTATGCAACTTGTTGTATACTATGTAAGTTATGACAAAGTTAATTGTATATAATGATAACTAAATAACAGACACATAAAAAATTTGTTTACATACAATGAGAGGATTATGAAAGTTAATTGTATTATTTTTAAAATTTTAAAGTTGTTTGTATATAATGACAACTAATACAAAATTCATTATATTTTCATGCAATTTGTTTTATTTTACATACCCTTAATATTTTATGAGATATCATTAAAATTTCAAGAAATATCTAGGTTTTAATCATTTTTTGATAAAATATTATACGTTTATGAATTCTTACTTTTTTTTTATAGTTGAGCCTATTATATTAGTACTTTAATAATATATATTTACGATATACAATTTTATATACAATTTAGTGAGTTTTTTTAGTTTAGAGTTTAGTTAAAAAAACTTGACACCAATTAATTTTCTAAAAAAATATAATAGTGTAGTGTATAAATGTTTAATTCTCACTATTTGAATTCTTAATCGCTACAATTTTGTGTTTTATATATTTGTAACTCGAGTAATTTATTGTATATTAAATTCAATTCATAGTTTAACCTTTAATTGCTTTAAAGTATTGTAAAAGATGCATCAATGATATTTTTTAGTTCAGATTTTAGTTAAAAAAAAAATACTTAAATACAAGGTTATTAAATTAAAACGCCAATAAATGTTCTAAAAAAATATAATAGTGTGTGTATCATTGTATATTAAATTCAAGGGATTAGTTCGCCAAAATGTATTAAAGTTATCATGTTTTGCTATTGTATGTGTTGGATTTCAAAATTTTCTATTGTGTGTATTGAACTTTTAATTTGTCGTTATTGTGTATATTAAACTTTCTATTGTGTGTACTAAACTTGTAAGTTTTTTACTTTTTTATGTAACCAAAATACATACAATAACAACTAATTAAAAGTTTGATACACACAATAGAAACTCTTAAAGTTTGATACACACAATAGCAAAACGTGACAACTTTGATACATTTTAGAATACTAAACCCTAAATTCTATCTCTATTTTTATTCTTAAGTGTTACGATTTTTATTTTATATATTTTATCTTGTGTGATTTATTGCATATTAAATTCAATCCATGGTTTAACCATTATTTTCTTTAAGATATTATAAAAGATGCATTAATGGTCGTGCTATTTAATTTAAAAATTGGGCTTACAAAAAGGAGATTAAATATTTATAACTTACCTGTGTGATTTATTGTATATTAAATTCAATCCAAATTTTATTTAACCATCAAGTGCTTTAAGGTATTGTAAAGATGTATTAGTGGTTGTACTACTTAATTTAAAAATTAGTCTTAAAAATGGTCTAAATGATTTATAAAGTAGTAGAGATAAATGAGAAGACTTGTTTGTTGCAAGGAACAAGTATCATTTCTATGGTTACAAACTTACAATCGAGGTGAATCAAGTTGACACAGTGCCAAACTTGGTCTCCATTCGACTATAAAACTCGAAGCTTGAAATTCGACTCGAACTTTCATTTTTCCAAGCTTGAGCTTGATGAGCTAATCAATACTTTCGAGTGTCAAAGTTTGCATATTGGGCAATGATAATAATGAATGTTAGCATTATATGACTCTATACTTTTGTGCCTAGCTTGACTCGATTAAGTAGAATTTATGATTATGTATAATGAAAGGTAAAGATGTAAACTTCTGAAATTCAATCATTTGTGGGCTACAAAAGTTACCAACTCTTGGTCCAATTCAAGCTTCATATAAACGAGATTTGTATTCTGTATATTTTTTCAAGCTAAACGTCAATTGCGACAACTAGCTTGAAGGGGAACGTTAGACTAGATGTAATACTTATATTATCACGTACAGCGGAAGTTGAACATTTTTAAATTGTTTATGTATAAAACGGATCTTTACAAAGCACAAACAAAAGGAGCCGACTCGAACCATCCATAACCAAAAAGTCGGGTAGTATTTATCACTTCCCGACTTTTAACATAAAGTAGGCGATTCTTCCACCGAAAAAAATGACCCATCTACGGAAGATGTATGCTTCGCTAACTTTTAACATGGCTACAAGGGTGTCGTACACCATCTACGGAAGATGTATATATGCTTTGCTAACTTTTAACATGGCTTCAAGTGTGTCGTACTTTATGTGGAAGAATCAAATTTTCCGTGGAAGAATCGCCTCCCTTAACAGAAAGAAGATAGCAAGTGTTCTAAACTTGCAATCCTTCTGAAGGGGCTACCGTCTCATAGCTAAGGCAACAATTTAACAATCATAGGAGATATATATTTGAAAACAACACACGTTAGCTTCAATAAGTTAGTGAGTACACTATGTTTTGCCAGTAATAAACAGTAATGTATACTTGACATATAAACAACTGGCACACAAATGACATTGGCCAACATAATTACAGGCTTGAAAGCATTAACATATACATCACTTGCATGACAACAACTAATGATGTGGAAAATGTGTTGAGAATCACTCTTGATTAACCTCACACTCACTCTTGTTTCTTCACAAAAGTATCTTGAAAATATGACTGTATT
>JAUEJL010113995.1:0-12319 GCA_032274825.1 Drosophyllum lusitanicum | reverse complement strand
CTCGCAATAAAAACGGTGCTCAAATGATCTTTTCACTATATATATATATATATATTAAGTTTATGTGACAACTGTTTTTATTGTGAGTAACATTTATAATCACAATTAATGCTCATTAATATGAGTATTTGGTCTTTTAGATATTTTGCCAATTATAAATTGTGTCCCGATAGACAGTCATTAAAGAGTGATGCTTGACTTTCTCAAAATACTCTTGTTAATGCATTATTAATGAATTATCATTTTTATTGACTATTGAGAGTCAATGTTAGCCCTCGATGAAAATTAATTAAAGGCTATAACTTTTTGGCAACTCATTAATGACAATTAATCTTTTATGACTCATTAATAGCTATTTAATGAGGGGTTATCTTAGGAAAATCAAGTCTCTCAAGTTATTGATAGCTCTCCCGGATGTAATTCGCGGTTTGATAAATATATAAATGACCAAAATACCCTATTATTGAGTCATTAATGATGTTACAAATAGTTTCCGTATTAAAAACACTTCTTGATTGAACGTTTCCATATATGGGAGGGTTATTGTGATAATGGAAGAACAAATCCTAGCCATCAATTATATGTTGATCTATTAGATCTAACCGTCACAATTCACCCGTTACAATTGATGGCTGTTGCAACTAAGGGATGGGTAGTAAATAAAATGAAGGTCAAATGTAAATTGTTTTTATTGCAAGTACCATTTGTAACCACCGTTAATTCTCATCAACGGGGGTATTTTGGTCTTTATATTTTTTCCCAACCGTAAATTGCGTATGAGACCGTCGTTAAAAAGTGAGGCTTGATTTTCCCAAAATACCAATAATTAATGCGTCATTAATCACAACTAATGTGTTATTAATAAGCCATTAATGACTCAATAATGAGTCGTTATCTTTATTGGCCAATGATTTATTTTAATGAAGGGCCAAGATTTGTTCTCGCGTTACTCGCAATAAAAATGTTTCTTAAATGATCACTCACATATATATATATATATATATATATATATATATATATATATACAGAGAGAGAGAGAGAGAGAGAGGAGCAGGAATTTGTTTTTCCCACGATAACTGCGAGAAACAATGTTAGCGCTGGAATAAAATTAATCAATGACTTAGAAATTTTGGCGGCTCATTAATAACACATTAATGGCTAATACACGACGCATTAACGTGGGGTTTTTTGGAAAATCAAGTCTGACAAATTAATGACGGTTCACCTAGACGCAATTCACGATTTGGTAAATATATAAAAGACCAGAACACCCATATTAATGAGTCATTATTACAAACATGTAGTTCTCGGACTAAAAATAATTCTCGATTAAACTTTTCCATATATATATAGGGACAAGACCATCTGAGAAACAATTTTATTGCGTGTACTGCGAGAACGAATATAGGCCAATCAATTATTATGTCGTTTTAATTAGTTTAATTTAATTAAAAAGTGTATAATTGTAATTTTAAAAAAATATATACGGTGTAGGGCTGATTTTTGTTTTTGCCGCCAACTGGTTTTCTTTTTCTTAAGTTTGGGCCGCCAAAAGAAAGGGTTTCTTTTTCTTAAAATTTGTCATAATTTTTTTTTGTCATGCGCCTTTTTTTTCTTTTTTTTTACTTTCTTTTTTCTTTTTTATAGATAGTAAGAGTTAATTTTATTGTATTTGTTCTTTTTCTTTTTTTTCTTTACTTCCTTCTCTATTTATTAATTACAATCATTTACATTTTGGTTGAAATTTTTTTAGTTATATCTTAAGTACGTATACCCCATCGATCCTTTTTGTTAAAACCTTTTGAATTGCCGGTGAAATTAACTAAATCAACTTTAAGTTACACGTGCACACATGCATCTAGATATACATATGTATGTGCATATATGCATGAGATGCATACGTGCACGGTGTATACATGCACCCAGACGTACATGTGCTAAAACAAAACTTAGTAGTACGAACAGTTTGTGCACATATGCACTGTGCATATATGATTTTACTGTATGTGTCAAAAAAATCTATTGTAATGTGCACATTTGCACCTAATCTGCACCTATGCTCGAAAAAAGAGAAAGTGGTATGTGCACATATCTAACGCTGTGTTGCAAAAAAAACAACAAAAATGTAAATATTTTCATTGAAAAATATAGCAATATAGATTTCATATTATAGAGTATAATTTTCTCGTTAATTTGGTACAATTTTTGTATTTTAATATCTTAGTGTTTGGTAGATATTTTAGTTTTAAAGAAGTAGGGGTAAATGGTCCACTTTTTATTTAGGCAATTTGCCTAAAATTCCTCTCTTGTATTTTTAATTAATTACATGTTTGTCACAACAAATATTAACTTTTGATTACTTATAATCAATGGTTACAAACGGTTCTCGTAGTACTCACAATAAAACTGGTTATATATATAGATATAGGATGTTTGATATGAATAACAAATCCAGAAACGGTTCTCGCGGTACTCTTACGAAAAACAATTCTCATTTAAATCACTATATATATATATATATACACTACTACTACTACTACTACTACTACCACCACTATATAAATCATTTAATATTCTCTTTTTCTTAATTTTAAAAGTTTTTAAAATTCAATTAAAACAAAATATTGACATTCAATCAATTTTTAACCATTTCACTCTCCCCTAATTTACTTTAACTTTTTATTTATTTAAAATATATATACTCTCACATAAACACAGGTATCCATCACATCAACATAATTTTCAAAATCTTATTATTAACTTCTCTTTTTATTTCATAAAATATAATTTTTTTTCTTATTTTAATGTCTGTTAAAATTAATTTTTAAAATTAATAAAATAAATGATGAAAATAAAAGAAATTTTTTTTCATGATATTGAATTGCTCGAATAACATATCATTAAAAGAAAAACATGTTGTCTTTTTTTGCGACGGAATTGCGACAGATGGAGCATTTACCAAAATCATCATACCCAACGCAAAACCGTTGCAAATCTGACGTAAAAATCTATCGCAAAGCCGACGCAACTACATCCTTCCCAAAACGATCGCAAACAATGTCAGTCGCAAAAACGTCGCAACTGTTATCCGTCGCAATACTGTCGCAAAATCATTCTATCGCAAAACTGTCACAAAGTCGTGGTGGACGCAAATCCGACGCAAACAGACCGACGCAAATCCGACGCAAAATTTACCCCTCGCAAAGCCGTCGCAAATTTCTTTTCCGACGAAGCTTTTTGGGACTGCCTTTATCAGTCGCAAATCCGTCGCAACAGCCCTTTTGCGTCCGATTTGTGACGGATTTGTCCGTCGCAAAAGGTCCAGAATGTAGTAGTGTTGGTTGTTTTTTTAGCACATTATCTTCAATAAGTTGAGATTGATTTTAACCGGATTCAATCAAACTTTGGATTGAATTCAAATAAGAGCAGATTTTTTAATTCAGTATAAAAAATCTCCCAACATGGATTCGATTAGGTTTCATTTAGAGTGTTTTTGTATTAAATGCAAGGGCGAATTCATTCAATAGGTAAGTAGGTCCTATGATCTATCTTATTTTTTAAAAAAATTTAGAAGAGATAATAAAGATTTTTTTAGGACCTACCTTAAGAATATACGAGGACCTACCTTATATTATTGGACAAAATAAAATAAAAATATAACATTAAAAATATAAGACTTAAGTTTTATCTCTGAAAGAATAACCAAACTCAAAATTTAACCACTTTAATCCAACATCAAAAGATAGAAAAACGTTATAAAAAGTAAACTTATCGTGGTCGTCTCACATAACATGAATCAATGAATCACCCTTGTGGCCTCTTTGGTAGCAGGGTTCCACTATTGTAAATTTATATATCAGTCTTCTTCTTCTTTTAAAGTACCTACTTCTTAAAGGTATGTCAACTATTTCTTCACTTCTCTCTTTCTTTAAAAATTGTTTGCCATTTAGCTTTCAAGTACAAAGTGAATGGAGACTAGAAAGTAAAAGGAGGAGGGTTTACTCCCTCATGGTGCGTGGCTTGAAGGAGGGTTTACTCACTCATGGCGCGTGGCTTTGGGCTCGCATACTGCACTATATGGATGTCACTGCGGACGTACCCAACCCACTAGCATAACTTCGTTGTTCAAAAAAAATCTTGAGAGATTTGAGAATCTCAAATTGTCCCGAAAGATGTTATATATTTTTATAGAGTGTTATTTATTTTAATTTGTGTAATTTGTTTTTCAATATTAGACATAGACATATATAGTTTATATAATAAAATATCATTGTTTAAATTCTTGAGTAATTAATTAGTGTAATATATTTAAAAAAATTGTTTTAGAAGGTATTATTAACAGTACAATTATAGAAATATTTCAGGGCATAAGATTTCGTAAGGTACAATTATAAAAAAAATTAATATAACTATTGGAGATATCTTTAAATTTCATTTTTACGATCCGACCCGACACATATATCGTTGACACTTTCAGTATCTTTAAATTTCATTTTAACGATCCGACCCGGCATAAATAATATTGTTGACAATTTCATTTTATATGATTGACTAAGTAAAAGGAACCATGTAATTTTATATTCTAGATTCGCCGCTGATTAAATGAGTTGATTACGACTATTTTGTATCCTTTTAATAAGTCCATTGTCATATATATGGTGACTCACACTGACATTGATTAAGAATCTTCTGTGTATGAAGACAATTATGATAATTGAATTTGAAAAGATGAATGTAATATTTATATTGTATATGTTGCTATCAAAATAATAGAAAATTAGATTAATTTCAGTGTGATACATGTGTTGTTTTAAGGGTTTAGTATATTAAAATGTATCCAAGTTGTCACATTTTACTATTGTGTGTACTGAACTTTGAAACTTATCATTTAATGTATTCTACCTTGCAAAATTACCATTTAATGTATCCGGTGACCTATACATCAAATACCAGGGTAATTTTTTTATTTTTCATTTATTTCTAATTGTCACATCAGTAAATTATTATTATATTCAAAAATCAAAAAAGACTTAAAGCATTTTGAAGATCCGGAAGAACACTCGTCTTCATCATCATGAAGACTAAACCTAAACAATCAACAATCCAAACATTCAATGAAAACTGAAACAGGAACATTCAATCAATGTACATGAAATCGACCCAAACATACAGAGAGTTCCATACCATATAATCAAACAAACAACAGAGAGATTGATACTCTAAAACTGAACAAAGACGGAGAGATTCATACCATAATCAGAAGTTTAAAACAACTTAAAAATCGACCCAAACATACACATGAAGAAACCCATAGATAAGAATGTAGAAACCCTAAATTGTGACCTTATTAACCCAAATCATAACTTTATGAACCCTAAATCGCAAACCTAAACTGAACCAAACAAATCATAGGTTTTTTTAGGATGAACCCAATGGGGGATTAAATCTTAGATCCTAAAATCGCAGATCTGAAATCCCAAAATCGTAGATCTGGAATCACCGGAGAAGAAGATGAAATCGAATCGTAGATGAACTGTAATCTCCGGTTCGAACGGTTCATTCAAATAAAGATGAACTGTAATCGCCGATTCATACCCTATAATCGTCAATGACTTGGTTAAAGAAATCGATGGAAAAAAGGAAGAAATCGATGGAAAAAAGGAACGGTTTATGTTTGTAGAGCCCTAATTGATGGAGAAAAGGAACTGTGAAAGCATAATTCTTGAACCAAACCAGATGAAGATTCATTTAAATAATTATTATTATAAAATTAAATAAACATTTAATTTTGAATTATTTTCAAATTTAAAATTACATGTCATTTGGCACATCACACGCCAAGTCAGCAAACATTTGCCACGTTAACATGTAACCTGCTGTAGTAGGTGTAATATATTAATTGGTAACTTTTGAGAGTTTAGTACATTAAATAGTAACTTTAAAAGTTCAATAATCACAATAGCAAAAGGTTACAAGTTTGATACATTTTTAGAAACTAAACCCTTGTTTTAATAATAAATGATAAATATTAAATATTAATAAAAAGATATTAAAAAAATTATAAAACACAAAAGAAATGAAAATTTAAAAAATGACAACGGACGGCGTCAACACCCAGACCAGCAGTCGAATAGGTGATGCGTAAGAGAGGGAAGATATGATGGCAGGAACGTGGTATCATGATACGAAAAGACATGATTGTTTTTCTTGTACAAGACATCAATCATTATTTTTACAGTTATGGGTAATAGGGAGAAATCTTTATTGGTTATAGTAAAAAAGAATTTAAAATTGTTATATATAAAATACTTCTAAATGTTATAAAAGTGTAATTATGATATTTGTATATTATAATGGGAAAATACAATAATTTAAGGTTTAAAAATGTCATATATGCAATTTCTATAATAATTTTGATTTAAATTAAAGTTAAAATGAACCCAATTTTGACCAAGAAAAGTCTAATTGGATTTCAGTTTATCAAAATAGATGGTTTAAATTTGATAATTTATAACTTTATCTAAATCAAAGGCTAAATTGACTAATAAATTTATTCATGTAAATCTTTTATTAATATTACTAGATAGATTAAATACCCATGTAAAACAAGGTTGGTTTAAGAAAATATTAAAAAAATAATAAGATATTAAATAATTATAAAAAACTCAAAAGAAATGAAAATTTAAAAAAACGACAAAAGACGGTGTTCATACCTAAACCAGCAGTGGAAGCGTGGACGCGGAGGGAGGGGCGGTAGACATAAATGGCAGAAATGTTGTATCATTACGAAAAAAACGTGATTGTATTCCTTGTACAAGTCAACGATCATATTTGTTATAATTATGGACAATAATATCAAACCCTTATTGGATATAATTAAAAAATTCTCTTCAAAAAATTTGAGTAAATATGATATTTGTAAATTAATACGATATTTTAGGGTTTGTAAACGATATATGAAATTCTCTTCAAAAAATGTTATTCAAATTAAAATCAAAATTGAATTCAATTTTGACCAAGAAAAGTCAAATTTGGATTCCAATTTTTACCATAATGGATGGTCAAGATTGTACAATTAAAATTATTTTTTTAAATGAAGGGCTAAGATCGTAAATAATTTTTATCTAAATTAGTCTTTTATCTATATTAGAAAATTATCTTCTAATATACATAAAAGACTAATTTGAATAAAATTTATTAGACAATCGCAGCCTCATCGATTTAGATATAAATTAAATCTCAATCATTCATTTGAATAAAAATTAAAATCTAATTTTAAATTTTTTTTGTCAAAATTGAATTCAGTTTTAACTTTAATCTTAACCAAAATTATTAAAGTGCATTTCACATATGACCCCCTTGCACCTTAAAATATCTTTTTTGTTCGGCCTAATTTACAAATATCAAATTTACTTTTTATAACATTTCAACATATCATATTTAACCATATTATTAATTTTATCATTTTAAGATATTTTAACTTTATATTGTATTCAATTATATATAACCAATATACTTGACCTTATTGTCTTTAATTGTAATACAATCGATAACTTGTAGAAGAGACACAATCGCGTCTATTCATATCATGATACTACGTTTCTACTGTAACTTCTGCCCTTCCCCTTACGTCGACGTTTTCACTGTTGGTCTAGATGTTGACGTCCCTGTCGTAATTTTTTAAATTCTCATTTTTTCATGTTTTATTATTATTTAATATCTTTTTATTAATGTTTAATATTTATCATATTTTAAACCAACTTGTATATTACACGAACATTTAGTATAGTTATCATTAGAAGAAGATGTATAGTCGTATTTAAATTTAAATTAATTCATATATGATGGAAGTATTAGTTTCGTTTTTTTTAATGTTGGTAACCTACAATATCATCATCTGTACTACATTATAATACTTTTAATATTTTTTCTCCTACTTTATTTAATCATTTAAAATTTCAACAATTAAAAATTACTAATATACCCCTAAAATAACCTCCACTTTTCAATTATACATTCTCTGTCCTACTTTACATATTTATCAATAAACACAATATTTTATAACTACACACTTTCCTACTCGAAAAAAATTAAGAAAAATTACTTTAATGTTTTTTGAAATTTGTTTTAAAAGTAAAGAAAAAAGTTGATGGAAAAAAAGTGAAAGAAATGAAAAGGCATATTACCGGGTAAAAACTATTCGTCAAATACCATACGCCTATATTTTATAAAACGATATGTTATCGGGTAGAAATTATTCGTCATCGCAACATTGTGAGGATACCATGCTATCATTCTCAAAAGCATTCAAATGACAAGTGTTTAAAGAAAAGTTCTACAATTTGTTAGAGGATTTTGCTATTAATAGGGTATATAGAAAATATTAATGGTCTGGATATTGTATTAATAGTGTATAACGAAACTGCTCTTAAGTCCTAAGTCGTACCTCTACCCTATCAGGGTTGTAAGAAATCGACTCGGGTATAATTAAAATATTTATTTTCTGAACAAATTCGTATATTATTTTCGTGTTTATTACTCCTAAAGTCCTAATTATACACAGACCCTGAAAGCAATACTAAAATCACTTACGTAACAATTAACTCTAAGTTATTAAGAATAATGGACGTGTTAGAATACAATGCTTAGTTAAGCAAAAAAATATTCATCTAAGCACCAATCAACTATGTAAATGTTCAGCTAATTAAGCAAAGTTACTTAGTCAGGTGAGCACTTAGCTTATTATGTTGATTAGCTCGGCACTGTATCAAAACTAACATCGATATCTCCATTCAAACCATGTTCGAATTAATAGCATATATAAAAAAACTTAATATTGTAATGTAATGTTTAATTTATTATATGCTAGAATTAAAATACATACTTTAAAACAGTCGAAATTAGATTAAAAAAAAAACTCATTTTTTGCAACACACTAATCACGGGTGAATAAAAGACAATTATGGAAGGAATAGGTTAAAAAAAAACAAAGGCATGTTCGTGACAACCAAGTTATTTCCAGCACTTCTTTATGACAAAAGTAACTTTAACCATGACGAATTCAAGAAACAAATGATAAGATTCTTCAATCCAACATGATAAAATTTTCTTGTAATATTCATCTGAAATGAAAGGCTACATTCCATCATGCATATCATTCGTTCATTCATTCATTCACGTCAATTCAATTCCATTCCTTTCCTTTCGCACATCAACATTCAACTATTTTTTCAGCTTTAATTTACCCTCGATCTTCGTATATACATTAATCAATTAAAATCCAATCAACAGACTCGCCAAAGGGCTTGTACTACTCTGTAGCCCAGCAATATCAGTTATTGGTAAAAGGTGCCGGCCCTTCTCGATCTAAGAGGTTGAGGTTTCATCGGTGAACAGTGAAATAGATTTAATTAGAAGTATATTTAGTTAGTAGGTGTGTTTGAAATTCAAAAAGAAAGAAAAATGAGGCTCGTTATTTCTCTATCACGGCAACCATCCAATGAAACTTTGAGTAATATTCAAGACATCTTTATATATATGCTTTCTTTTTTTGGTATGCATCGCATCAACTAATTTGATTAATTTGTCAATTAACAATTTTCATTTTATGTTCTGTAACAAATCAACTCGTGGTTATAAAAAGTAAGTTAAAACTTTTAATTAATAATTAAACAAAATTAGTAAACAAATTGACCCGGATTTATAAACTTGAAGAATATCTTTCACATGATGTGTGTGTCTCCATCATAGAACATGTGGGGTTTGTGGAAAAGATGTGCACCTTATTTAGCATCTTTCGATCGTGTCTTTGGATCAAGTAATCTTCTGATCTAAATAAAAGACTAACTTTAATCAAATGTATTAATCAATTTTATCTATTAAATTTAGATAAAAGTTTTAATTATTAAATCTTAACCATTTATTTTTATAAAAATTAAAATTTAATTTTAACTTTTTTTTATCAAAATATAATTCAATTTGACTTTAAATTAAATTAAAATTATTAGAGATAATTTTACATATACCCTTCTTAAATCATAAAATATCATATTTGTCCACCTTAATTTACAAATATCGTATTTGTCCTTTATAATATTTTAAAATATCATATTTAACCAAATTCTTAGTATTATCATTCTAAAGTATTTTATAAGCATTTTAATTTTTTTTAATATAACCAATAAACGGTTAACTTTATTGTTCATAATTATAACAATAATGATCGATAACTTATACAAGAAATACAATCACTTCTTTTCGTATCATGAAACCATGTTTCTACCATCACGTCTACCCTTCCCTCGCGTAGATGTTTCCACCACTGGTCGGAGTGTTAATGTCGTCCGTCATCATTTTTTAAATTCTCATTTCATTGTCATTTTATAATTATTTAATAAATTGTTATCTTTTAAACTAACCCGTGTATCACACGGACATTTAATCTTGTTATATTATTATAAGACCACACGTAGTTGAGCTCAACGAGCTCGTCATTCATTGATTGTCATCCTGTCAAGAGCTTGTCAACCACTACGGCTCACCATGTCATTGCTCATCATTTTGTTGCTCGTCACCACAACGACGAGCCACAGTAGCTCATTCTCTTTTCTTTTCTTTTCTTTTTTGTTTTCTTGTTGCAACGATATAAAATGAGTGATGATGTGGAGGTTAGTCATGCATGTCATGACTAGGGTTGTTTAGTCATGACTATGTCATAGGCTAAAAGGCTAATGTGACAGTCAGTCATGAATACAAGTAGTCTAACTAACTAATATTTGTCAGCTTGTCACGAAACATTTGATGCTTTTGCAACAATTAGTGTGAAAGGAGTACTGGGAGGTAGAGGTGAACAAATTCGGTCCTGGACTCTTTCAGGGCCGGGCCGGTCCTCGCGTAAGACCATTCGATTTTTGGGCGGTCCGGTCTTTTTTTGAACCAGTCCTCGTCCGGAACGGTCAGACTTCGATTCAAACTCGTCCAGTTTTCGTTCGGATATTTTTTGGTTCTGTTTTCGTCCAGTTTTCCACCTGTAACACCCTAAATTTTGTAAAAGGTATTTAAAATACGTTATGAATAAAAGTTGAGAAAAACATATAGAAGTTATGAATTATTAAATGGTTTAAAATAATGATTTCAAATATATCCTCGTTAGGATTTACAGATATCGTATGGATGAGTTGTGGGTCGGATAGGGAAGTGGGATACCCGCTAAAGCTTGGGCCACCGACTAGAGTCGGCAGCCCCTTTTCTTTAGCTTCCCTCCTCCTTGTTTCTATTTTTTTTATTCTCTTTTCTTTCTTCTTTCAAACCACACACACACATACCTTTTAATCTTAAGAAGTGGAGCTATGATTGAGGATTAGCAAAGGAAGATTAACAAGTATTGATTGAAGGAAATCAAGCCTAAAGATTGTAAGTGTTCTTGTGTTCTTGTGTTCTTGTTTTGAAGTGTTAATGGGTTAAGATTGGTTTAAATAGTATTTGACAATCAAATAGTGTTACTTTGATGTTTTATATAGTTAGTAAGTGTTATGGGGATGTTTATGAGTACTGGAGATAATATGGAAGTGAATTGAATGACTTTTGGTCAGAAAACAGTAGGTTCCAGACAAACTACTGCTGCAAGTTGCAGGGTATGGGCGTGCCTCTCAAGAACAAACCGTGCCCCATGGCATACCTGAGGAGGCACGGATGTGTCTTGAAAAGGTACGGGCGTGCCTAACCCTAGATAGACCCGGTGTGTGTCTGTTGACCACGGGCGTACCTGTGAGTAGGGCACGGGAGTGCCATGTTTTGAGCAATTTGTAGAAGTTATGTTTTGACTTGGGAAATAGTAACGATTATCATATGCTTATTCTTAGGTATTTGAGGACCTAAGGAAGATATAAGAGAACGCTTTGAAAGTTCTTGACTACAGGTGAGTACCTCAATCTGGTACTTAAAGATATTAATTACTTGTAATTATACGTAGTCAATACCAATGTGTGATGTATTGTATGATTGATGTTATCTGATGATACTGAAAGCTTTACTAATAACTAATTGGTAAAAAGTATAGTGATGTACACAAAATTAATAGAGTCGGATATAATGGTATATGAGTGTCGTGAGATAGAGATATATGTCTATGACTAAAAGTGGAATATTCTAGTACTATACTAATTGACGAAAGATGTGTATGAATGATTAAATAATAAGTGAAACCCGGATAAATAAAGAGATGAAAGGATTGGGATTAATAATTAATAATTAATCCTCCATTGTAAAGTGTAACTATTATTAGTGTTGTGGGATTCACAATTATAAAGAGTATACGAGG
>JAUEJL010113984.1:0-12322 GCA_032274825.1 Drosophyllum lusitanicum | reverse complement strand
CGACGAACAGGGATGCACCGAACGACGACCCGCGAAAGAAGGATGGTGAACGGTGACCCTCGAGGACTGACGAACGACAAACGGGGATGCACCGAACGACGACCCGCGAAAGACGGACGGGAACGACGACCCGCGATGACTGACGAACGGCGAACATCAAACGGCGACCCGCGAACGGCGAGCATCGAAAGACGACCGGCAAAAGACAAACGGCGAATGGCGGCCCGAGAAAGACGGACGAACGGTGAACATTGTACGGCAAAAGACGACGAACGGCGAACATCAAACGGAGACCCGCAAATGGCGAACATCAAACGAAGACCGGCAAAAGAAAAATGGCGAACGGCGACTCGAGAATGACGGACGAACGGTGAACATCGAACGGCGACCTGCAAGGAATGACGAACAACGAACAGGGACACACCGAACGATGACCCGCAAAAGAGGGACGGCGAACAGCGAACCGCGAGGACTAACAAACGTCGAACATCAAAAGACGAAATACAAACGGCGAACATCAAACAGCGACCGGCGAGGACTGACGAACGACAAACGGCGAACGACAAACATCGAACAGCGACGCGAAGAAAAAAGGCGGAGGGTATAATGGTAATAAACCACATTCCCTCCCTCATGGATTTAAAATCCCTGCTTATCTTGAAGGATTTTACATTGCTTCCCTCATGGATTTTAATTCCTTCAAATTTCAATTTCATGGTGAACCAAACATTGGAATTTCTAGGAATTGGATTCCAATTCCCATGAAATCCCTCCAACTAAACACCCCCTTAGGTCTCATTTGTTTCGTAGAACTCGAAGCAATAGAATTGATTTAAATTTCATCTAACTTATCTATGGAATGGACTTTCAGTTACTTGAAGGATTGTAAACATTAAAAGAATGAGATTCCATTTAAATACAAGGTTACCAAACGCAATACAACAAGGAACTTGATTTCCATTCTATTCCATTTCTCCGAATTCTGCGAAACAAACGGGACCTTAGAACGTGCATGTTTACATGGTTAAATTCACCATCTCAACTATATATATATATATATATATATATACTGATTTCCTTGTTCTCGATCATCTTTTTTTTTACTGGTTCCCAAAAGTTTCAAAGAAAGATACCTTGTGTATTGGAAGAAACTCGATGCCTTCAAAACAGAAACCATCCATTCTCGCACCATCAAAATCAAAACCAAGTAATTTAATTTTGAAATTAGCATTTCTTTCAAAATTGATAGTTTGGAAGAGTTCGATCATCATCCATCCATTGGATTTCCTCGCTTTAGCGTATGAAATGCGTAACGATTTACGTGCTTCGTCGTCACCTCTATTTATAAATGTTAACGTAATGTGCGGTTCAAATGTCACCTCGTTTAGAGGTTTGAACACCAAGTAAGCTGCATATATGACCTGAGATGAAAGATGATGTGTTCTTATCTTGAGTTCTATGTTAAGATCACTTGCCTTATAAATGTTGACTACCATAGGGAACCTGAAATGTTCGAAAATATCCGACTCTGTTAATTGTTCCCAGAATGCTACGACGGTGAATAGTTTTTGTTTTGCAATATGTCGTTTTCAAGAATGTAATGATTTATTATTCGCACGATTCAATGTTACAAAAAGTTTTCTTCAGCAAAATGTCTGTTTTTTGTCAAATTTTCTTTTATTTGCATCAACTATTTTATTAATTTTCAAAATAAATTCTAAAAGAAATTAAAATAAAAAAAATTATATTTATGAAGCAAGGAAAAAAAAGTTAATAAGATTTTAAAATTTGTTTTGATAACTTGATATGAGTGATAATTATGTTTTAAATAATAAAAAATTAAAGTAAATTAGGAGAGAGAGTAGAATGACTAAAGATGGAGTGGATAAAATTAATATAAATAGAATGAAAAGTTAAAATGATGTTTTAATTGAATTTTAAGAACTATTAAAGTTAAGAAAAAAATGTTAAAATAATTTATATATTAATATAGATAATAGTAACAACTTTCTTTTAAAAAGAGCTTGTTAATAATTTAAGATTTATAAACTGTACTCAAATGTTAATATGTGTATCCACATTTCAAAAATGTTATTGTATATATTAAACTTTTAATTTGTTATTATTATACATATTTTAATTACATAAAAAAAAAAAGTACAAGTTTAGTACATATAATAGGAAGTTTAATATACACGATAACATATTTTTTAAAAGTTTGATACACACACTAATATTTTTGAAAATTGGATATACATATTAACATTTGAAGTATAGTTTAATACATTTTAAATAAGTAAACCTGAAAAAATTATAAAAGAGAAGAGAGTTAACCGCGATTCACGTGCTCGTACTGCTAGACAAGTGTTTCCATCGACATGCATGACATCTAGTGCTGATACCATTTCTTGATAACATCTATCATCTTTAGATAACCACTGGAAATTAATTAAACAAGTCATTAGGAACTCATGAAATCAAATCAACCTTATATTGAAGTGATATATATAGTTGTTAAAATCAAAATTCAAAGTTGATTAAACTAATAAATATATGAGGTTTGGTATAGAAACTTATATACGGAACCTGCAAAATCAATCACAGCTTTAAGATTTAGATGATCAATTATTGAGACTACGACTGAATATGCATTTTACTTAAATAGAATTTGCAGTTTCTGATACTCGTTCTAGGATTTAAATGATCAATGGTTAATATTACAACCTAGTATTACAAATCGAAGGAATGAATCGTTGCTAGTTGTTATAATAAGCGTTATTTTAATAAATAGGTTTTAAAAATAATTCAACTTTCGTTATTTGTTTGTTTTAAAACAATGAAACTTTTTATGACATTTATGTATTATATCTATATAATAAAAATTACTATACTATTTTATAATAAATTTAGACCCTCTATAATAAAATCTCATCTCCACTTGTGGTTAAACTATTTCTTAAATATTTGGGTCGGTGAAATTACATATTTGACTGTATTGTTTACAAATAAAAAACGGATATTTTTTTAGTAAAAAAGTGTTTTTAATCTTTCATCTAATACATTGTTGATTTGTAAAAGACGAGATGACTAGGATTCCGGTAAATATAGAAGAATAGAGGAGTAAGTTACCACTTTGCCCTTGTTGACAAGGATTCCAGTAGAGATGTGTGAGTTGATTTCCTCTCTGGTCAATGCTAAGGTAGTGTCTCGAATCCTATATATGAATCGCAAGACTTCATAGTTCGTAGGTGATTCGTCAATCTTATCAGAGATTAACAATACATGTTAATTAACTAGTTTAGTATGGCGAAATCATGAAGTCGCCTGATTAAAAATAACACTAGTTTCTTATGAAAAAAATAAACTACTGTAAAATTATGATATAGAAAAAAAATCAAACACACACTCGCGTTCCAAGCAAATATAATTAGAAATGTTTTTCGTACGAGAACTACGAGAATCAATATCAGTCATTTGTTTAAATTAATGAATGGTTAAGAATTTTTGGCGGCTCATTTATCACTCACTAATGACTCATTAATGGCTCATTAGTTAATGAAAAATTAATAAGGGGTATTTTGAGAAAATCAAGCCTCACAAATGACGGCACACCCGGGCGTATTTCACGGTTTGGTAATATAGAAATGGCCAAAATACCTTTATTAATGAGTCCCTAATGGTGTAACAAACAGTTCTCGTATGAAAAACAGTTTTCAATTGAACTGCGAGAATCAATTTTGGTCATTGATTAAAATAAATCAATAACTAATAATTGTAAAGGCTCATTAATGCGCTCACAAATTACTCATTAATGACGCATTAATGAGAGACATTTTTGAAAAATCAAGTCGCCCATTAATGACAGTCTATCTGGATGCATTCCCGATGGGGTAATATATAAACGACCAAAATACCCTTATTAATCCGTCATTAATGATATTACAAACAGTTTTTGCCTTTTTCGGCTGAAAAACAGTTTTTGTTTAAACTTTTCCATATATATATATATATACACACACATATATTTTGTGCGAGAACTGCTAGTGTGTGTTTCTTTTGATCATTCCCCTGTATATGTATGTGTATAGGTGAAAGTTCAAATGTTAACTAAGTTTCGTAGGAGAACTACGAGAACAAATCAGATCTTGATTAAAATAAATGAAAGACTCATAATTTTTGGTGGCTCATTATAGTCGGTAATGAGCCTTTAATGAGTCATTAATGGTTCATTAATGACTCGTTAATGAATGTTATTTTGAAAAATCAAAGCTCATTAAAATAAAGACTCATCGACGTAATTCACAGTTGATTAATATATAAATAACCAAAATACTCCTATTATTAAGTCATTAATGGTGTTACATAGTTCTCGTACGAAAAACAATTCTTGTTTAAACGTTTGGCGCGCGCGCGCGCGCACACACACACACAAACACACACACACACACACACACACACACACACACACATATATATATATATATATATTGTAACGGGCTCGTTTCGGGAATTTTAAATAAATGAATAATAATTAACGAAGGGAATTTAATTTAATAATTAAACACGGTTTGAATAAGGATTTATTATAAACGCTCGTGAATATTTAATAAGATAGATATAATTTCGTTAACGCGCTAGGTTATTGGTGTTAGATAATAAAGATGGGTTGTTTGATCGTGTTTGAGATTTAGTAATAGTTACTTCGGAAGATTTTAACAAAGGAATAAACCTAAGGGTTAGGTATGACTAGAAGGTAAACTAGAGGTGATTAAAGATTAACTAACATTAGGGTTAAGATGTTAAATGAGGCTTTATAAGCCATCACGGCAGTTTCAAAAGCAGAGTTGAAGACGTGTTTTGGTGTGCCTACGGTTGACGGAAGGGAGCCAAACAATCAAGCTTTTTGGTTGTAATCAATCAAGTAAGTACTACGAACTGTTAATTATGTATTCCTTATGATTAGTGATGGGATTTTAATGATTTAATCCATGGTTTGCTACTAAAATCTTGTTCCATCAGTATCATAGTTGGGACCGATGGTTTTGATACTAAGGTTTTAAATTGACTAGGTTTTTGAAGTTTAATCTCTTAATCGATACTTAGGGTTTATATCTTAATGATCTCTAAGAACATTGGAATATAAAACATGAATTTTAGCTTAGGAATGGAGAACAATTGATAGATTTCAGAGGCTGAGTGCAGGGGTTCGGTATGTTCGAGTTTTTAAATGTAAAATTGATTTGATTTCAATGGTTAATCTGAAATATTAGTGTAGATATTAGTCGATGGTGTCATTAAAGAAACAATAAACTTGAAGTGATTGAAATTGGTTATAAATCAAAGGGTAATTAGCTCAATCGTGGTCTGTGTGTGTTGATTGAAGTTATAGTTTATGATAGATGAATTGCAATTCCTCTTTCATGAGCCAATGGCGATTGTTGTCAAGCATGGGAACTACCATTCTGTGTTTGGAACTGAATTCGATTGTTAGTAAACCGAATTTCATTTGGCTTTGTAGGCTGAAATGCGATCCATGCCAAGCTGAGAATTTTGATTCTGTTACGGGATTGATGGCTAAATTACGATTCTGTTAAGGATGGCGTGACTGAGGGCATAGATGGCGAGATGGACTAGTGACCCCTTGTTGGCGAGCTCAGGTTGGAGTGAGGGGTTGCAACCCAGGTTGGCAAGAAGGAAAAATGGCGAAGGCTGCTTTGAACGTTGGTTGGCGAGGTGAACATTTGTCTTTGGGGAAGACATGAATTGCGATCTTTTTGGATGGGGAAAGCAAATTGCGATTTCCTTTACATCAAGGAATCATTTTGTGGTTGGTTTGATGGGTCATAAATTACTATCTAGAGTTCTCATAAATTACGATTTGGAAGCCTTGAATTACGATTCATGTGTGGGGTTATTAGAGAATTACGATTGCACTAGGAAGTTGAATTGTAATTTAGTGTTCTTCTAAATTACTATTTGGGCTTGATTAGAGTTGAATTGCGATTGTTATGTAAGAGAATGGGGATTTTCGATTCATTATTTGTTTTATCTCATTCTCGGTTCTCGATACTCGTTAACTCACTAGGGTTCGTTATAATGTAGGTTTCTATATCAGTTCTAAGTGTTCAAGAATCAATTTCATAGATTAAAGTTGTGGTTCTTGATGGAGTTTTGAGTTTTGGCTCAAATGGGTCAAAATGGTCAAAAACGGGTCAAATTGAAATTGACCTTCAAGAACTGATTTTTATTGTTCTAATTGTTTCTACAACTCATAAGGATAGATTAGAACTCAATTGTTGGATTAGAAGTGATGGCTTTGATCAAACTCAAGAAATGGCTCAAATAGGTCAAAATGGCCAAAATTGAGTCAAACTGTAATTAACCATCAAGAACTGATTTTTAAGGTTCTAATAAGTTTATATAACTCATATGGATTGATTAGAACATAAATTATGGATTAAAATGGTGGTTTTGATTGAATTGGCTAAAATAGTGAAAAATAGACAATAAATGGGCAAGAAAATTAAAAATGCTATCAAACCTTGACTTTAAATGATTTGGTCGGTTACAAAAGCTTTAATATATCATATTAAGTAGAAATGATTTGTTAAAAGTGTTAGAATTGGTGTACTTCAAGAATTGGCCAAAATGGACATTTCTTTGTCTATTTAAGTTGGATTTTGTATGAATTAATTAGATAAGTGTTTTGGATGTTAGAAAGCTCCAACATGTGCCAAATGATGTTATGAAACACTGAAAATTAGTTAAAGTTGAATTGGTATTGATTTGGGATAAAATGGCCCTGCTGTGCAAAAACTGTATTTTGGCACTGCAGGCAGAACGTGACGCGTTCAGGCCCTGGACGCGATGCGTCCAATGCAGTTTATGCCAAAATGCTGTTTTGTGTTGTTCTTTCGTGTGTCGATGTTTGGGCTATGGTTATAAGTTAGTAAACAAGTTAGAAACACTACTAGGACATTGTTTTAAGTGTCTTAGTTATTCTTTACGCGTTTGAATCACTAAAGCGCAAGAAATGGTGTTATAGGTCAAGTCGACGATCCGGAAGTACCGGAGCACGATATTTGCTTACTTTAGCTCGTCAGGTGAGTGCCGGATAACATAACAATTAATATACCTAGATCATATATTAACAAACGAATTGAATGTGTTAACGAAAGGTAGAATACCTTGTTTTATGCATGAGAAACGATTGCCATGATATGTTATGGACTTGATAAAGTGTAGATTGAAAAGCATGATGATGCTAGGTATAACTTGTTGATACAATATGATATGCATTTGATTAAGTGTATGTTATGATTCATAATGATGATATATGATTATGTGAGCGCAATGAGATCCGATTGGATCAGTTATGTGTTTGTGAACGGATCCGTACTTGGAGACTGACTAGTCCATTATCGGGGCCAGCGATGGCCTGGGATTGCTTTGAGGCCTGCGGGTCAATGATAGCATCAGCGGTACCTCGACAGGTATTTAGGGCCTTGCAAGCTCAATGCTCCTCGAACGGTTGGGGATCAGCTTCCCGCTGTACCCAGAGGAATCGATTGATTCCAGAACGCAATGGTGGACCACTTCACGGCTCACCCACCAGCGCGGTTGATGTGTCTGGTACCCTAGTTTGGTGCATTGAGCCGAGCTAGCTATCCTGCAAGATATGTCGCCTTCTGACTACGCCAGCTCATCGCGAGATGCTAGGATAGCACTGTTTGATCATTGTTGATGATATGTGATGTATTTATTTTGATTGTTATGATATCCCATTATTGCAGGTGACCCTAGGACTTGAGAGCTCGGGTGCCTGCTGGTTTATATTTGTATTTGGAGGAACACTTAGTATACTACTTATATTTGTAATAATTACTCTGATATGGTCGGCCGTTAGGCAACAGTAACACCGGTTTAACTTGTAATTGTGGCAAGTTTTGAATTGTATATAATTAGCCACTGTTTTCTTCTGATGTTTGTTTTAATTTGAAACCAGGTTTATAAACTTTGTTTACAGAAAAACCCACGCGGTTTGAAAACTTGAAATATTGGTTTTAAAAGAAAAATCTGGTTCTTAAAATGGTGGTGTTGCACTTATGAATACCGAGTATGAAGACAAAATCGTTTTCGAAAGAATTAACGATTGAAGATGACTTTTAAAGGATGTTCACGATTGACTTATTTAAATGATTGTTTATGATGTATTTTTATTAAATTACTTAACGATGTTATATGATTGCCTTTAATGATGCTTTTGATGAACTTATATATTGATGATTATTTTATTATGCAACGATGACTCGTGGGTGGGGGTAAACTTACTCCTAAGATGTGAAGATGATGTCTAGTAAGAAAAGTGTGTCTTCTAGGACTTGTTAGCAAAGCAATGGTTAGTTGCCGGGTTTTTTAGACAAACTTGGCAACACATGGTGTACTTGTGCTTTAGGTGCTTATACACTGGAGTGTTGTTTGACCGACAATGATGAGGTCAACGCGCATAACACCAAGATGGTGGAAGGAGGGCCTAACAGTGGGGGTACGGTTGTCACGCCCCGCTTAGTACTAGACTTTCCGGGCACGCATAGTGAACCTATGCCAGTGTGGACGGACTTCGGAACTTAGCAGTTGTCGGGCACGCATGTGGTGCTAGTGCGGATGGACCTTGGGATCCTAATGGTTGCCGAGCACGCATATGGTGTTTGGGGTAATGATGGTAAATGATCAATGTATGATGATAGACCCCAATTAAGAGCGATGGATACGATGATGGCTTACGATGAAAAGGTGTATAAGATGCTTACGATGCAAAAGATGAATACGATGTGTTATGATGTTAATGACGTTTAATGAAGGACTTAATAATGAAAAGATGATAACGATGTTTATGATGTAATGTGGTGAACTCAAATATGATTAATGATGTTACTTGTCTATGCGGGGATTTATGATGCTATGCGGGTCGGTCAAACTACGGGTTAGGATTTATATCTACTAAACCTGAACCTGTTTTATGATTATCTTTAAAGCGTAATTTTTTTAACCTATTGCTAACTCACGACGCGTAAGCTAACACTTGTTTCTTAAAATGTGTATCGTACTTATGCATTTAGCATAGGAGCGTGAGGCCTTGTGAGAGTGGGCTATGCAAGGTAGTGAAGTTGCGTTGATGTTTCATTTATTGTTGAACCAACTTATGGTTAACTTTTAAAGCGATTGTTAAATAAATATTACGATGGATTGACTACGTAATAACGTAGTGGTTTTTAATGATGGTGTTTTATTAACAGATTGTATGTTAGGAATTAATGATGTTTAATATTCCGCTGTGATGTTTTAAAAAAAAGATGTTAATTTTTAAAACCATGACGTTACACAATAGGATTTACTTTCAAGAGAAGATTACCTTTTGTTGGAAGCTTGTCCACAAACATTCGCCAAAGAATAACGTTAACTTTGATGGGCACCATGTTCCATTTGAATTTTAGACCTTGCAAAGAAATCTAACAGAATTTATTTTCCTCCAACAAGGTGGATAGTGACTTGTGAAAAAACCATGACCAGCGGTCCGTTTTTCCTTCCACCAACTTTAAGATACTATTTTTTATATATGAGCTAATGAGCCTACTACATTAATACTTTTAAGGATACTAGATTAAATATCCGTGTGATATATGTATTGGGTTTAACAAAATTAATAATTGTTAAATATTAACTAAAAAATATCCAATAATTATAAAACACGAAGTAAATGAGAATTTAAAAAACAAATTTAAGTTACTATACACGGTTTCATTGGTAATTAAATTTTTATTGGTATAACTTTAAATTTAAATTTATTGAATATTAAAAAAAAAATTTACTCCTAATATTACACGTATTTAATAAATTAAATTAATTCCTAACATACAATCTGTTAATAAAACACCATCATTAAAAACCACTACGTTAAATTATTTAGTTTAATTTATGTATATTAAAATTGTGAAGTACCAATTAACTTAATTTACGCCTAATGTTTAATTTATGTATTTACGCCTAATTTTTTTATTAACTATCTTATCTTCTATAATAATTAAATTTTAAAAATTTGGGTTTTCAATTTTGACTATTTAACGTCAAAATTAGATTTTTAATTTTGAGTTAGAATTTAATCATGATTAAATGAATGGTCAAGATCGTCTAATTATATTGATGAATGTTAGTCTTTTATTTATGTTAGAAGATACTTATAATATGGATTTAGTAAATTCTTTAATTTAGAATTTAGTTAGAAAATATTTATGTATAATATTATTACACATAAATAAAAAACCATTTAAGTTTAGCAATTATAATATATACTAGTTATGACCCGTGCACGCACGGAGTATTAGTCTATTAGAGAAGAAAACTTGAAATACATTAAAATCAAATAGAAAAATGTAAGTACTGTGCATATACAAAAAATTCCAAATACGTACATAAGAAACCAAATTAATTTTTTTGGAAGTACTTTATACACAAATAAACTTGAAAAATAACATAATTAAATATAAAATATGTTTCAAGTATGTAGATAACGACCAAACTATTAAGACTGATACATAAAAAATAAAAAGTAGACATATAAACTGTTTAAAATATATACAAAACAACAAAAACACATCAAAAGCTTAAGCATGCTCATATCACAGATAATGACATCTCACGGATCAGTCAATGGGCATTCTAGAAATAAGAAAAAGAAATGAATCTACCCAAGACACAAATTTTTAAATCAAGTAAAAGCAACAACATTCTAATAAACAACCATTCTACTTGGTCAAAATAATAAAATGATTGTCAAACTATCAGATATAAAGAACAACTAAAAGTTTTTCATATTTAGAGAAAATGGAAATCCAAGTTCATATAACTAATAACTTAGTGACGATTTAAGCGTACAAGTTTAAGAGAAAGAAAATATACATACAAATTTGTACACACGAGCATTACATGACTAAACCTGAAACACAACATAATCAAATAGAGAATCGTTTGATAATTTAATGAATCAAATTAGTTGATAAAGAGGCTCATCTCCACGCTTAAATTTGCTACTAATGACCACGTGTCTTACTTTTTGAACGACCTCCATTGCATTTCCACTCCTAAACCCGAATTTTCGTACACCTTGCAAGTAAAAGAAAAAAATAATGACTCATGTGTTAAATATTAAAAAATCAAGAATTGTTTCATTTCTTGTGTATAAAAAATTTACATTTCTATTTTAGTGTTACCTTTGGCTAACTACCTACACTAATAAAATAGTTTCAGGACCATCAAGAACTACTATCTTTACATCTCTGAATTTAGATTTTTAAATATATAATATATCATCTTTTAATAATATATTTTATTTTAAACCATATTTTATAAAAGGTTTCATACATCTTTCTAGTAAGATTGAAAATGCTTTAAAATCAATAACTAAACACTCTGAATAGCATACTCAAGTTGATTACTCAACTTATCACCATAATCCCAAAAAAATCCACTCAGTTAAATAAAAAATTACCTACCCACTACTATTAATTGATAACAAAAAATTAAGAATATACTTTTTTTTAAAAGTGTCATATTACAATAAAATTTATATCAAAACGTAGATAAAAATGAGACGGTTGCAAATATATAATTATTTTTTCTTTAAACAAAATATATCACAAGTTACTAAACATAATTTATAAATAACCTACGGTTAATTTTATTAATATACAATTTTTATAAAACCCCCTCATATTTTCTTAAAAACCCCTCACATTCTAAAATTGTTTTGTAAATTTAATTGATTTTGAAATTGAAGGTTTGATTGGTTAATATAGTTTGATTTAATAGTTAAAAAAGCAAAAAAGGTAAGCATTTTTATAATAGTTATAAATAAATAAAAATAAATTGTTACGGTTGTTGTTTGACTCGAATTATGTCATTGGCACGAGGGATTACATGTTTTCTCACACAACTTGATTCCCGTACTCCGTTCTTATCTTCCCTTTGGTTTTATCATGTTACCGTACGTAGTTCGGTTTATCTATCTATCTATATATTTATTAAAATTAAGAATTTTCTACATCGTATTGTTTGTTTCAATTTATATATGCTTTTAATATTGAATATGATGACTATATCTTGTTTTTGAAGTTTTATCTTTTTTGAAGTTTTATCTTTTTGAATATGTTACGTACGTAGTTCGGTTTATCTATCTGACTTTTTGCCTCTTGGTCCCCACTTTCTCTCTCCTCTAATTTATTTAAAATTAATTATCTCACAAACCGTTAATCGTTAGACGAAACGA
>JAUEJL010113973.1:0-12322 GCA_032274825.1 Drosophyllum lusitanicum | reverse complement strand
GTTTGTCAAAAGTATATCAAGTGACCTCTCTAATAAAAGAGGGGAACACGAGGATCGCAACGGTATAATTGGTTTCGACTAACGATTAACGGTTTGTGAGATAATTAATTTTAAATAAATTAGAGGAAAAGAAAATGGAGACCAATATGCAAAAAGTCAGAATTGTCCTCCTTTATATCAATTTTAATTATTATCTAAGATTAAATTTAGACCATTGATCTTAAAATCTAATGGCTAAAAATTGTCTTTCAGGACTATGATTTTAATAAGGACTATATTGAACAAAACCCAAAAAAATATATATCACTAGATTTAGTTTTTTGTTCTCTTTAAAACAAAACCGTTTTTGACATACTTTCTCGTAAAAAAATGAAAATGCATACGTCTGTTGAAAATGCAAGTAAGAAACAAAATGCATTACTTCATTTTAAAAAAGAATCGAGATGAAAATGATAACCAATGTGCAACCCCAAACTTAAAAATATTCAAGGTGTTGGATACAAAAGCTTTATAACTAAAATATCCAATCTAAAAAATTTAGCTCAAAACAAATGTGTAACGCCCCAATTTTTTTTAAATAATATAATTCGCCATAAATATTCATTCGAATAAATAATTAAATAATAAATATTTATACTACGTTATAAAGCATTTAACATTCTCTCTTAAAATTTTTAAGACTACTTACTTTAAGTAGTACATGTTTTTATGCTTAATAAATCATTAAACATCACAACTATTTAATTTATCAAAATTTGATTAAATTATTTCCATCAATACAATTTTAAGGCTAGAGTATTTTTTTTGCTAATTATTTAATAATAATATTTTATTGTTTTTCAAAAACCATTTTAACAACTAATAAAATGGTTGACTGTAAAAAAATAAATAAAGAAAACAGAAAAAGGAGAAAGAACATGGATATGTTGACTAACACCGCATTCCATACATATCATACCCTACATTCTTGAAATCAAACATGTTGCCGAACACAAACTATTGTCATCGCCGTCGCATTACGCGGGTACAATGCTAGTAATAGATTAATTAAACTAGGGTTGGAATGTTAAAACATATACATTGCACACACAAGAAAAAATGGGCCCTTTAATCCATGGGCCCTGGGCGGTCGCCCCTTTCGCACGCCCCTTAAGACGGCCCTGCTAATATGCTTAATAAGGAATTGCATTAACTGATTTGATTTTCACAAATTATCTCCAAATTTGATTTCTTTTTGCCACCAAAAACCAAGCTATTTCCATTGCAGTTTCAAAAAGAGAATTAATAATATCCCCTGATATGGATTAAATTTCACTAATTATCTCCCTTTTTGAATTTAGGAACTTACCTTAATCACAAAGTTAATATCAGAATCATAAGTAATAATACTATTATTAACTTGATTGAGAGAAGGAAAGAATCATCACTAATTTAGAATAATACGTATATGAGCTAATCAAAATCAAACATTTTCACAGACTCACGTTAGTTGTTGATAGCCATTTCGGAGAGAATGAGAACTGAGTTTCTGAGAAGTACCAGAACGAAGAGGAGTTCCAAGTTCGCTTGCTTTTGATGTAGTGATGTATGTCTAAGACTGAAGTTTGAACAGCCGAGGAAGACTGGAGGGCTTCGTGTAGTCCTGTCTTTGTTTGCTTGATTGCTTCTTATTTGTTTGAACATTCGATCCGACTAGCCGAAGGGGTAACAATCATTTTCATCTATTGGTGAGTGTGTTAAGCATGTTAGAATGAAACTTATCACAAAACCTTTCGAGATTATGATAGATTTTACTTTTATGTACCTTAGTTTGCATCTATTGGTGAGTGTTTTATATATAATATGTCGAGATCCTTAATTAATTGACATAACAAGCTCTAAACTTGTTCCAAAAGCTTTAATAACAATTGAATTAAACGATTCAAAATACTAAAACATATATTGTAGTTAATTTAGTGAATAAAACACACTACTAGACAAACACTATGTAAATCGGGCATGATTTAACTTTCATAGTCTCTTTTAATTTTGCGGCCTTAATTTAAAAGTGGGGCTAATACGAGGAGTTTAAATCAGTATACTGTGGTAGTGACAAGGATTAAACCTTAACTGATTAACATTTTAGCTTAATCATTGACTATTGTCTATGATTAAGCAAGAAAGTCAACTGATCATTTAAAACCAAACAAACAATAGACTTGACGCATTTTATAATCTTCACATCATTATATTTGTGGTCGATGTTTCTTGGAAACTGTCAAAAGGCTTTTAAAATATAAATATTAATTAAATACAACTGCTGACCTGATATCATACTTCTATCTATAAAAATGCAATTTTGTCTTGATACTCAGGGTAAAAAAAATATTATTATTATCTACAGCAGAATTCACACAATTATGGGTGTAAATGAGTCGAGCTTTTATCGAGTAACTTGAACTCGAACTCGAACTCGGCTCGTTTGAGTCAAACTTTATCGAGCTCGAGCTCGAATTATTTAACGAGTCGAGCTCTTCCAGCTTTTCGAGCCTTTTATAGTATATATATATTTATATATGTAATATATATGATGGGCTAATATTAAAACATATTAAAAAAGAGTACTTATTGAAAAAATCTACTTTATATACGTACTATTTATAATAAGTAGTTACTAAAAAATTATTAATTTCAGATTTTATATTATTTCGAGCCTTTCAAGCCAAGCTCGAGCTAAATATACCCTGTCGAGCCGAGCTCGAGCTCGAGCTTCAAGTATGAAAGCTCGTCGAGCTATCAAGCCGAGCTCGAGCTTAACATAAAATTTCGAGCCGAGCTTGAGCCGTGTACGTTGAGTTCGAGTTTGATTCAACTCAATTACACCCCTACACACATATCTTAAATCTATATACACATTTTGTTTATTATGATACTTGAACTCAAGACATTAAGAATTACTTTACACAAGAATCCAAAATCTTAAGAACTATTTAAAGTTTAAACATCGGATACCGCTAGATCAAATATCGTAGGATTTTATTATTATTATTATACATAAACAGTTGAATTAAAAAATAAAGGTAAATACATGACAATAATGAATTTGATATGAAAAAGTTACACCCTGGTTTTCTTAGCTTAATCGTCAGGAAACTCCTACCAACACGCTTTGGGCTATTTCCGCGAGATGAGAATCCATGAAAAGGCAGACGGAGAAATTTTGATTTACGTTTACATTACAATTATAACTATACCAAATATGGGGGACACGGACACACTTAGATATATAGAAAGTGATTTTATCATTATTTCTTTTATAACTATGTAATCAATTTCTTGTCGATACTTAGGGTGTGTTCGGCAACGGGCTTATGAGGGATTATAGAGGTTTGAGATTCTAGTTTTCATACTCCCTAGCCCTCTAGCCCCGTTCGGATGTAAAAATCTTGAGGGGATTATTAAAAATATAATCCCTCATAAGCTCCCAAAATAAAAACCTTTTCAAATAGCTTATAGCCTGGGCTTGGGATTATCAATTAATTAGCCCCAACATCAGCTCCAGACTCAGTCTCTTTCGCCAAACACACCCTTAAATATAGGGTTAAAGTTATTTAAGTATAACAATGTTTTCCCCGTGTACTAATATGGTTGCTATAGTTTTATTTTACATAAATATATGGTCTTTAATGTTTTTGTTTACATACTGATCATATGGTACCTCGTAACATTCTTGTTGCTAAACTCACCAGAGTTGGCATAATCTCGCCAGCCTTTGTAGGAGCACGTCGAAAAATGGTGATGAGGCTAAAAGAGGGCAGTCAAGGAATGTTCAAGACTTTAGTATAAGGTTAAAGATACTATTTTTTCCGCAAATAAAACTCGCCAGAAACAATACCAAGTCACCCAAATTAAGGATGGTTCGCCGGAAATAACAGAAGTCTCCACTTTAAAAGCGTTCGAATTCGTTCTCTTGAATGAACTAAATAGGAAAAACTAAAAAAGTTCTTCGTAAAAACATTATATTCGTGTCGAAAAAATCATCAGAATGTTGCTAGCTAAAAATCTCAACGAAGAAGATAACTGGAGATTGTAAGTCGCAATGAAAAGTTATCAGAAATAATCGTCTCATTCAAATCTACTAAAACACTCTAGTAAGATTTAAAATTAGTTTAAACTAGTCACCTAGATAGCTAGTTAGTGGGGTTTTGTAAATACGAGCTAGAATCAATCGAGAAAACTAGTTCTGCCTTTGTTTGCTTGATTGCTTCTTATTTGTTTGAACATCCGAACACTGAACCTCCAACTAGCCGAAGGGGTAACAATCATTTGCATCTATTGGTGAGTGTTTTATGCATGTTAGAATGAAACTTTTCACAAAACCTTTCGAGATTATGATAGATTTTACTTTTATGTACCTTAGTTTGCATCTATTGGTGAGTGTCTTATGCATAACTTGTCAAGATCCTTAATTAATTGACATAACGCGCTCTAAACTTCTTCCAAAAACTTTATTAATAATTGAATTAAACGTTTCAAAATACTAAAAGATATACTGTAGTTAATTTAGTGAATAGAACACACTACTAGACGAACACTATGTAAATCGAGCAGGATTTAACTTTCATACTCTTTTTTAATTTTGTGGCCTTAATTTAAAAGTGAGGGTAATACGAGGTGTTAAAATCAGTTTACTGTGGTAGTGACAAGGATTAAACCTTAACTGATTAACATTTCAGCTTAATCATTGACTATTGTCTATGATTAAGCAAGAAGGTCAACTGATCATTTGAAACCAAACAAACAATAGACTTGATGCATTTTATAATTTTCACATCATTGTATTTGTGGTCGTAGTTTCTTGGAAACTGTCAAAAGGCTTTAAAAATATAAATATTAATTAAATACAACTGTTGACCTATTATCGTACTTAATTCAATCTATAAAAATGCAATTTTGTCCTGATACTCAAGGTAAAAAAAAATAAAAATTAACCTATTCAATATTATAATATAATAATAATAATAATTTTATTATTATCTACAGCAGAACACAGCTCTTAAATCTATATACACATTTTGTATACTTGAACTCAAGATATTAAGAATTACTTTAAACATGAATCCAAAATCTTAAGAACTATTTTAAAGTTTAAACATCGGATACAGCCTGATCAAATATCGTTGGATTTTATTATTATTATACATAAACACTTGAATTAAAAATTAATTAAAGTTATGATCTGATGTTGCTGTTTGGAAAATACATGACAATAATGAATTTGATATGAAAAAGTTACACCCTGGTTTTCTTAGCTTAATCGTCAAGAAACTCCTACCAACACGCTTTGGGCTATTTCCGCGAGCTGAGAATCCATGAAAAGGCAGACAGATCCAGAAATATTAATTTATGTTTACATTACAATTATAACTAAACTATACCAAATATTGGGGACACACTTAGATAGAAAGTGATTTTATCATTATTTCTTTTATAACTATGTAATCAATTTCTTGTGGATACTTTAAATATAGAGTTAAAGTTATTTACGTATAACAATGTTTTTTTTCATGTACTAATATGGTTGCTAAGTTTTTTTTACATAAATATGGTCTTTAATGTTTTAGTTTACATGCCGATATGGTACCTCGTGACATTCTGCCGCTAAACTCATTAGAGTCAGCATAATCTCATTAGCTTTCTGCAGGGGCACGTCGGAAAATGGTGTTGAGGCTAAAAGAGGGTAGTTGAGGAATGTTAGAAACTTTGGTATAAGGTTAAAGATACTATTTTTTCCAGCAAATAAAACTCACCAGAAACAATGTCGAGTCACCCAAATTAAGGATGGTTCGCCGGAAATAACAGAAGTCTCCACTTTAAAAGCGTTCGAATTCGTTCTCTTGAATGAACTAAATAGGAAAAACTAAAAAAGTTCTTCGTAAAAACATTATATTCGTGTCGAAAAAATCATCAGAATGTTGCTAGCTAAAAATCTCAACGAAGAAGATAACTGGAGATTGTAAGTCGCAATGAAAAGTTATCAGAAATAATCGTCTCATTCAAATCTACTAAAACACTCTAGTAAGATTTAAAATTAGTTTAAACTAGTCACCTAGATAGCTAGTTAGTGAGGTTTTGTAAATACGAGCTAGAATCAATCGAGAAAACTAGTTCAGAAAGAACAAAGATAACAAATTTGTACTTTTGAAAATATAATTTCAACGGCTACAAAAATTAGTTTTTTCTATTAGATTTATCACTTTTTTGCATTTGTTTTTATTATAATTTAAAAGTTTATCATTTTTACGTTACTATGAATTAAAAATAAGCATAATTTTATTAAAATCTTGATTTGTGAAATTGTTTCCGTGTACTTCACGAGTGCGTTCTCACGAGAACGTTACCTTTGTAAATACTATTCAAGTGTTTTAAATAAATCCAATGTGCATGTTTCAAAAATGTTTAGAGTTTTGAAAAGAGTCCTTCCTAGGTCTTGTGATTAAAAAGGAGTTTTGTGAAACGTTTTAAACCCTGGGTCGATCCGGGCTGTTGAACATATTAGGAGGACGGTTCAATAATGATCGGGTTAATACATATCTTTGTCGTGTATTTACATAAATTAATTTAGTGTTTTATTTTAAATTAGAGACCCTTTAATTTAATATTAATCTATTACGTGACATCCAAATTTCTTATTTTTACATTAAAATTGAAAACCGGGTTAACCCGTGACCCAATCATCATATGAACCAACTAAAAATCTGGATTTTAAAACAGGGTTAAAACCATAGGCTTGGCCCAGTCGTGCGTTTGTAATATTGTACAAGTCAACCGGTCAACCTAAGACACTTCTCTTTCTATTTGGGTTGTTGAGAAAGTGGAAAAGAAAATAATGTTTTTAGTTTAATTAGTAGTCCAAGTAACTTGTAGAAATCATTGGATCTTCTACTTATTGGGTTTTTTCAACTTAAGTGGGCCACGCCTGATAAAACAAATCAAATTTTAAGTAGTTGATAACTTGATATATAAAGTAGATCAGAAAAGAATAATAAAAAGTAAAGGTTTAAGCTTAAAGATTGGAATTATTTTTATAACAGCTATTAAATAGTTTCAAGTTTTTGCCAAAAAAAAAGTGATATGACAAAAAGTGTATAAAATCATTTTTATAGCGTTAGAAGTAACATGTTATCGTTTTAGTATGTAACGGTCATTAATTCCATGATATGTATGTTCATGTTGGTAACATTTATAAAACCCAAACATTTTAAGCATGCATTTCAACCTAACCACTTTGAAATCTTGGTTTAATTCATTCAACAAACACTTATATAAGGGTGAGTATGGTGTTGGACCGAACCTGACCGGTGTCGGGTACCTATTTTACTTAGTCGGCTCGATACTAGCTTTGAATACCAAGTATCGACTTAGCAATATTCAAAGTACAAAGTACTAAACCGAAAAGTCTAACTCGGTACAATTACTGGTTCCAATACGGTTTGATATTTTCGGTACTCACGCTCACCACTACACTTATAGGTACCAAATCAGTTACAAACTTACTTGCCATGATCTTTGACTATCAAATAGCTTCAAATGAAGAAAATCAACACAAGAGCCACAACCCACTTGAGATTTGAAATTCTTGATGATGAGTAAATTCACTTACATTCGGATTAAAAAAATAGTAAAATTCACTCACATACAAGCATGGATTATTGTCCAATTTTTGAATTCATGCTTCTCTATTCTCTCAAAAGATACCAGCAAAAACAAGAAGAAATGGGTCTTTGACCCGGCTTTACTTAAAATGTTAACTTGTGTATTAGCAACTTTTTTTTTGGAACAGTTAAACACACATCCACCTAGTTTATACCATATGTTCATTACCTGGACTTAAACTCATAACTTAAAAGTTGGAGAGCACATTACCGCTAGACCAAAGCTCTTTGGTATGTATTAGCAACTTATACCCAAGGTTTATAAATTCGTACAACTCTAATAAACAACCAACAAAACATACTTATGTTCACATAAAAACATTCTATCTTATTTTAAACAAAATAATGTTCTTAATCAAATAACCCAAATAATGAACGAAAGCTTGGCAAGATGGATAGGTCTGATTGGATCGGATAACAGGTTAAAACAAGTATAGGTTGTAACGAATTTGAGTTAAAACATGGTATTATAAAAGCACTATTAAATGAGTTCGAATAAAAAAACTATAGTAATAACAAAATAACACTTCCGCCACCACCACCAACAACAACGGTCATTGTTACCACCATCCACCGCTACTGAAACCGTTGACCCCTGGCGGCAGCACCATCAGTGATAGTGGTTGCAGCAGCGGTGGTGGCGGTCAATGGTGGTATGATGGTGGACGTCAACACAAACAGTTAACAGCTGCCATCTTTCCCATAAATAGTAGCATCTAACGTTGCCTATTTTGAGTATTTTCTCCTCCAATTTAAGTATTTAACGTTGCCTTTTAAGTTGTTTTATCTGGTGGATGTGAGTCCGTCACGTCAATGGCTATATACCGCAATAATAACGGCCCAATAACGCTTTTCCTCCCATTCCATTCACACTCTGTAACCGGCCGGCGCCATTGCTATTTATCTCAATCTTTCCTTTCCTGTTTACCCAAATAATCATGGCGGAAAAGCTTATGCATGCGGTTCAGTACGATTCCTACGGAGGAGGTGCTGCTGGACTTAAGGTGTAAGCCTTGTATACTTTGTATTAATCTCTCTCTTTTTTTCTGTTTGATTAATCAACTCGTCTGAGTTTATGTTAGTAGATTGTAGTTATTGTGAGGTTATGCGGTATTAAAATCTCTGAACTGTGGACATTATAAACCCTAGATAGAAAGAGGAAGTTGTACTGTGATTCAAATGGTTCTATATATACTTGAAACTTAGATTACTGAGTAAAAGAGACTTGATCAGACGATAATTGGTTTTTCAGTCATTTATCATCCAATTCTTTATGAGCTTTTGTCACTAAATTGGTGTTATGTACATTGCTGTTGTAAAAGCTTTAGATTATGGAGTAACTAGAAACCCTAGATGTGCTAAAATTTGTTCCAGATGGTTAAAAATCTGGTGAAACTCTGACTTCTGGCTGACAGAGGTTTGATTGGTTTGAAACTACATACACACCATTAAACTGCAGTGATTTGCTTTTCAGCTTTATTGATCAATAGCTAAGAGCTTTGTTAGTAAATTGTTCTTAGATTTTCTTGTCGAGCTTTTAAGATGATTTGTTTTTCACTTTTATAATTGATTAACTAATTGTTGTTATCATATTATTTTGAGCTTTGAAATGTAGAAGAGTGTTGATTAATTATATAACTATCGACAATTAACAAGATGAACTGATGAAGTTAAAATGTGCTTTAGATGGCTGTAACTTGTAAACCTTCTGGAAACTTAAATCAACGCCTAATGTTTCTTATCTTGTAAACTGGAGCATTCAATTAGATCACATGAGTTGTGTGTTATAAATCATTGTGGTGTACTTGTCACCCTTGACTAATTTGTAAATTTCATTGTATAAGCACATGCTTAATTGCTCTTTATTTTTCTTCGTTATATCGTTGGTATGTACAGTTTCTCTTCCACATCCAGAGCTAGGATCTTGTGAGCTGTGTTATTTTATTTTATTTAAAAAACAAAATTTAGAAAGCGTTCTTCTGCTATAAATTTGAAATTACAGTTCATCATAGTTTTCTGCTTAAATTTGAAATTCTATCCATTTTTCTATTTACTTCATGTGGTTATGGTCCTGGGTTTTTTAAGGCTTGGGAGGTACGGAATGGATTGTTGGAGGATCCCTTAAGAATTTTGCTCACAAACACCATAACTAGCTTTTAATAAACTGAGAAATTAACTCCATTAACAGAAAATAAGAACACGAGATGGAGTTTGAAAACAAATTTCTTTTCGCTTACAATTTTAAATTTAGAATATTTCATAATGTGAATTTCACATGCATTTTCCTTTTGTAGCATGTTGAAGTTCCAATTCCTAAGCCAAGTAAAGGCGAACTTCTGTTAAAACTCGAGGCAACTAGCCTAAATCCTGTTGATTGGAAAATACAGAAAGGCATGTTGCGCCCTCTTTTCCCCCGTAAATTCCCTTGCATACCAGGTGTGTTAGTAAAATCACATTTTTTAGTCATACTACACCTCATTCGTATTTCTTGCGTAATTTGATTCTTAAATCTAGAAAACTTTGTGTTTTTTTGTTGGAACAGCTACTGATGTAGCAGGAGAGGTGTTAGATATTGGACCTGGAGTAAAGAATTTTAAAGTTGGTGATAAAGTTGTGGCCATGCTTAGCGTTTTTGTAAGTTACTTTTGTTTACTACCCATATACTTGCTGCTTCAGATATCAGTTCCAATCACAAATTGCCTTTTAAAAAAAAGTTCCAATCACAAATTCAAAATAGGTGGCAATTTCAACCCATTTACTTATAAGGGTTAATTTGGGTCGTGTATCATCTCAAACGGGTCAAACAGGTCAAATTTTAAAAAAGGGGGTAATATATGTGGAGGCTACCCATGTATTCAACTTTTATAATTATGGCCACCTATGTGTTGAAACTACTTTACATTGATTGCATGCCTCCACATATGGTATAAACAATACTAGATAAATACTTGGTTAAATAGTTTTCAATATATGGGTAGCTTTAATAAAAAAGTTGAATACATTGATTGCATGCCTCCACATATGGTATCCAGGAAAATTATTTTAACTAAAATTGGAACAGGTCAAAGTGTCAAACATGTTGAAAGCCTACCAAATTTTATTTTTAATGCATAGATAATATACACCGAATTTTTTTTCAAAGATATAGATTATTATATTATGAATATTGTTTTCATAATCATAGTGAATGCATCAATTAATTTGAAAAATTAAAATATAGATAGAATAGTGTTTACGGGTCTATCCAAGCTGACCTGTTTTGGCCTCTACTAAAATTGCCTGTTTCAACCTGAACCCATTTTGACCTAATATCCAATCCGTATGACTCTTTGACCCATCTTGTTTTACTTATGCTTTTTTATTTATCATGAAAACTCCCAGAGTGCTGGAGGACTATCCGAGTATGCTGTGAGTAGCGAAAAACTGACGGTTTGCAGACCAACAGAGGTATCAGCAGCTGAAGGTGCTGGGCTACCTGTGGCTGGCCTTACAGCACTCCAAGCCCTCACCTATCACGGTGGTATCTCCTTAGACAAAACCAGCAGCCCCTCCACCAACATCCTCATCACCGCTGCTTCTGGCGGGGTTGGCCAGTACGCTGTCCAACTCGCAAAGCTAGGTAATGTCCATGTCACCGCCACTTGTGGTGCCCGCAACATAGACCTAGTGAAAAGCCTAGGTGCGGACGAGGTTCTCGATTACAAAACCCCACAAGGTGCAGCCCTGAAAAGCCCCTCAGATAAGAAATATGATGTGGTGATCCATTGTGCCACACCTATTTCTTGGTCTACTTTCGAGCCCAATCTTGGTCCAAATGGGAAGGTAGTTGACATAACTCCAGGCCCAAGTGCATTTTGGACCGCTGTTGTGAAAAAAGTCACTTGCTCGAAAAGGAAACTGATCCCGATTCTATTGTTTCCGAAAGCTAAGAATCTGGAATACCTGGTTGGGTTGGTTAAGGAAGGGAAACTTAAAACTATTATTGATTCAAAATATTCCTTAAATAAGGCTGAAGAGGCTTGGGCCAAGAGCATTGATGGGCATGCTACTGGTAAAATTATAGTTGAACGATAGTTTAATTACTGGATTTGAAACGGTATTCGTGTGTATGATTTGTAATATGTTTGTATATGGTTTATTTGTTAACTGTGTTCATGTTTTTCTTTAGGAAATTTAGTCTAGTTTCTATTTTCAGAAAACTCACAAAAAGGTTCATCTTTAACATAAAATTCACTACAGTGATCTTCTAAATTAACTCACATCACCACTTTAGATTTAGGTTTTCATCAATTGTGATTCAAAAACAGATCTTTAAGGTTCGTTTGATTCGCGGAATGAATATGAAGGAATTGGAATTTGACCAAGGAATTGGAATTCGACTAAGGAATTGGAATTCATAGAAATTTGAATTCATTGAAATTGGAATTCGTGAAAAACTATATCATGTTTAGTTAGTAAATACCGGAATTGGAATCTAACCAAAAATAAATTAATTCATTACGTATAAACAAAATAAATTATACTAGCAACCGCCCACCACCCCCTACCCACTCCACCACCACCACACCTCCTACGCCAACTTACCCCGTCCCTACCCTCGGCCCACCCCTACCCCTACCCCACTCTAC
>JAUEJL010113962.1:0-12323 GCA_032274825.1 Drosophyllum lusitanicum | reverse complement strand
CAATTCCAAATATTTAAATTTTATACCATTTATTTTAAATATTTACGTATGAATTTTTGTTTTATATTTTATTTAGCTTAAAATCCACAGCAATGCGCGGATATAGCCACTACACAATAACCCCCTTCATGGAAACTAAAAGATGATAGTGTAGATCACAGATCAACCTTTTTCTATCACCAGAAAAACTCAAAATATTACGAAAAATGACCTCAAAATCTCCTGATGAATTGGTTAATGCGTCATGTGGTTCAAGCGTAAACTGATTTAGATTTGTACTTTTTACATTACAACTAACATAATAATTTGATATTACAAATTATTAAGTAAAAAGGAAGAAATATGAAAAAATGCCTATCAAAAACTATTCTAATTTCCTCATTAAAAACATAGGAATTAATCCTTGAATTTATACTTTTTTGAATAAATATTATATGGCGATAAAATTTAGATGAAAATATAGATAAAAATGAGACTATTATAAATATATACTTATATTAAATATTATATATTAAAAACTATGAAAGATAAACAAATAACATGTAAAACTAATTGTTTTAATATAATATAATATATAGGGAGAAGTTTAATTGAGATCCGTTCTTATTACCAGTATCATTTGTAACCACTATTAATGTTCATTAATAGGGATATATTGGTCATTTATATATTTACTTGGCCGTGAATTACGTTCGAATAAATGAGTCGTTATTAGATTGACTTAATTTTTTTAAAATACTCCTCAATTAATGAGCAATTAATGAGCCAATCATTACTCATTAAAGAGCCACCAAAATTATTAGCCATTAATTAATTTTTATCAAATACCAATATTAGTTCTCGGGATACTCGTAATAAGAATATTTCTCAAATAAAATTATATATATACATACATATATATATATATGTAATATGTGTGTGTGTATATATATATATATATATATATATATATGTAAAGAGAAATTAAATATCCTCCTACTTTTTGTCTCTACTTTATCCTTCTATCTACTCAATATTTAATATATATAATTCTTTTTCCTTATATCATCTCTTAATTTTGACAATTGTTATGATCAAGTGGGTAGGAGGATAAATAGGAACAAAAATAGAAGTAAAAATAATTTCTCATAAATAAAACTTACGGTTAAGATTTGACAGCCTCACATGTGGTGCCAACACGTAGGTCAAATATAAAAAGAAAGGATGAAAAAAATGAAAGGGCAAACAGTTGTAGGGGATAATACCCCACTTATGAACAGTAAATTGCATATAAAAACGACATCAAAAGTGTCTAAAACGACACCGACCACGTCAGTAATGTATATATGTATAATAACTTATCATAAGTCATCTTAATATAATTATATTTAAAAAACACTAACTGAATTTAGTTATTTGTTATAATCATTAACTTAATACGATTTTAGTTTATATAATTCTTACAGTTGTTTTCAATAACGAATTAAAATTTAAACTCGACATAAATATGAACTTTAAGACTGAAAAGTCAATCTTTTATTTATGAGATTTAATTTTTTTTTCTTGTTTTTCTCTTATTAGTATTAATATTATCTACCGAAGTTATGACCATCAACCTAATTCTATATTTTATTGTGATAATAAAAATATACGTTTATAAAATCGGCCGTAACGCGTGGACGACAAAATCATAGCTATTTACTTTTACAAAATTCTTGGCGTTATAATAAATAGCAAATTATGATTTTTTTTATGTTTGTTATATGTGGCTGATTGTTTCAAATTGTTTATATGTGCTTTGGGATTTTGATTTAGACGGAGTTTGAATAAATGATTGTTATGAAAAATTATGGATGTAAATGATAAAGTTTGTCGAAATGAATTTCTTGCTGCATCGAATAAGAAAAATGATTATTTATTATATTTCTATGCTAAAATCTTTATGCTAACAAAAAAAAGGAATCAATTTTAATTCTCTTGACTATTTTTATTTCTTTACAATTTTATTCTCTATTATAATTTCGTTCTTTATAACAAATGAACGAATTATCCTCTCTTAGGTTGGGAGTGATAAAATGTGCATAGGGGGTGCTTAAATAGATTTTTTTAACCAAAAATAAAAAAAACCTTTTATGCATGATTAAATTAATTTTAAATAGCATCAAATATGTTCAATAATATTTATATGTGTCTTGTTGTAGGTACGTAACGCATAAATTACCTCCTAATAAAATATAGTTTTTCAAATGCATTTCATACGCAATTTTTTTTTTTAATTTTTGTAATATTTGATGTGTTCCATATATAGAGTTTTCTTAACAATTAAATATCTAAAATATGAATTTAACAAATTAAAATAAGAATGAAGCTATATGCTAAAATTAGTGAAACAAATTTTCACAGGAAAATTATATTAAAACATACTTAATTATTTTTTTATAATTTTTTGTTTGAGATAATTTTATTCTTAATTTAAGCTATCAAAGCTTTTCTAACCAATTGACCATTTTTTGTATAATTACCTTCTGTCATCCCTAAAAAGTTGAGGATTTTATACAATTTATTTATTTTTACTAATAATTGATGGACGTATAAACAAAATTGAAAATAGAATATTGATAATAACATTGTATTTTTTTGTTGCTAAATATAAACTTTAAGAACGTTATATCCTTTGAAAGTTGAAACCATTTTAACTATTTTCTTAAAATAGACTTTAATATTTTTAATAGATAATAGACGTAACTCAAATATTTGGAAAACGACGTTATTTTATAGTACACAAAGGAGTGAGAGGTCGTAAGAAGGGTTAATGACCATGGTGTGGTGAGAGAAATCGAGCCGCACTACCAAGAGGTGATGGTAGTGTGATACTGTGATGCTCATTATAAGTAAGACGCTAACATTTTGGTGATTTTTTATATACATCTGAAAATTGATTGTATAAAATGTGAGATCAATGTTAGTATGATAATAAATGATTACGCTATAGACAAAGTGATATGTTATGTAATTAGTAGTGTGAAACAAAAGTGTGGGTATACTTTTCCGACTTGCTCTAAGGCCATGCGGACCCGTCTCACGGGTCAGATGGCATAAGGGAGTCACTAGAACACTATCGCCTCCTTGAGGGGCAACCCGCGGGTGAGAGCAAATGTTGGTTCATCAACCTTGATTCTCTATTTCTTTTCTCTATCTCTCTCATCTCTGTATCTATTTAAAGTTTTTAAAAAAAAATTGTGAAGAGTTGTGGAACGAATGTGAAGGTTTATGGATTGGGAGAGGTTTTTATTTTTTATTTTTAAGAAATAGCATATATGACCTATGTATGATATATGAAAGAGTATAAGAAAAGTATGATAGATAATGCTTTCCAAATATTACTAAATAAGTAAATATTTAATTTAGCTTTACTCTTTTTAAATATTTGTTATGCTAAGTTTGACTTTGACTGATACCACTAGACGTACAAAAGTGGGCCAACTTTTAAATATTCAAACAACGACGTCTCTGAATTTACACATGCAACTAATCAACAATATTATTAGCAACATTTGCCAACACAATATTAATTAATTAATAATAATATAATATAATATTAATTATAATCTATAACTATATAAATTCAATAATTTGTCGTATATATGCATAAACAGATAAAATTATTCTAATAAGTCAATTAAGATGGCAATCAAGAAGGTTTTTAACATTATTTTTCCTGTCACGTTTAAATTTCCAACATATATGTTATAATTTAATTGTGCAAATAATAAAGTATATGATTTAGAGTTGTGTTCAATAAACTTAATGTAAAAAATATAGTTTTAAAATTTTAATATTTAATCATAGGTGATTAAGTATACAATTAAATTTGATTTGTAAAACCATCACATGTGAATTACTCCAAATTTTTATAATGCAATCTAGATCATTAATGTTATTGATCAAAATAGTAAAATTAGTCTATTAAGACTATAAATTAAATATAGACTATATTGAACATTCTTCTTTAATATATATTAACCTTTTAAATTTTAAATTTTTATAATTCTTAACCAATAAAAATCTTAAAATCATTTATGGGAAACAATATTTGAGTTGTAACTTGTGCTTATGGAGTTGTACTTTCTTCAGGAGGAAGTGTTTACAAAATCAAATGCAATGACCTCAAAACCAAGATTTGTTTTATTTGGGGCAAAATAACAACACTAATTATGGGGAAGCAGCTGTTCTTGTTTCTCATTTCTCTTCTCATATTATCATCTTTATCCAATGCATCAAATTCTTCTTCATGCCCCATTGATTTTAACTATGTTACCACCTTCCCATGGGACACTTCAGACTGCACTGCTGCGGCTGCCGCCGCCGCCAACGCCACCGTTAACTGCTGCTCAACTCTCCGGAGTCTCTTCGGTATCGGCCTCTCTTACCACCTTAAAGAATCCAAAACTTTCTATTTTTCAAACCCACAAACCGCCGATTCTTGTCTCTCTGATTTCCAGTCGCACCTGTCGTCATTCTCCGACGTCCGGCTGACATTCTCCACCTGCCTCACCTCCGCCACCGAATTCGTCGCCAATTCATCAAATTGCGCTGGAATCGTGACGGTTTCCGATTGGGTAGATAAAATCGGTCCCACCCCTGTTTTGAATTCCTCTTGCGACGGAGATCTTGCCGGATTTCTTAGATGCAGATCTTGCCTTGATGCAGGTATGGCTGTTAATTCAAGATTAGTATCTTTGAGTCAAAATTCAACCAAATGTTTCGAATTTACCGCTATATACGCTGCCGGAATTATCAATGATCTCGGCCCGGAAGACATTCGAACCGCTGATTGCATACTCGGAGTCTCTGTTTCCAGTCACAAATCAAAATCAAGATCAAAGAAAAACACAATTTTTGCGATTTCAGGAGGTTTAATCGGAACTCTTTTTGTTCTGGGTGTGATTTTGATTTATAAAAGATTAAATAACAAGAGGAAAGCAACTCGATTACAGAGTGATTACATAAGAACTGTAAAAGATCGAATTTTGCCTAACACAGGTGCAAAATGGTTTCGAATTTCTGATCTTGATTCAGCCACAAATGGGTTTTCACAACAGAATTTCATAGGTCAAGGTGGATTTGGTGTTGTTTACAAAGGAACACTTTCAGATGGAACTGTTGTTGCAGTTAAAAAGATTACCAGCTTTGATACAGAAGCAGATAATGATTTTGTTAATGAAGCAGAGATTATAAGCAGGATCAGGCATCGAAATCTTCTTCCTTTAAGAGGTTTTTGTGCAACAAGCGACCCGATTCATGGAAATGAAAGGTATCTTGTTTATGATTTCATGCCAAATGGTAGTTTACATGATCATATATTCAGCCAAATGTCATCAAACAAGAGTTTAACTTGGCCTCAGCGAAAATCGATCATTCTTGATGTCGCTAACGGGATATCTTATTTGCACAATGGGATCAAGCCCGCGATATTTCATCGTGATATAAAGGCGACAAACATTCTTTTGGATGCTAATATGAAAGCCCTAGTTGCGGATTTCGGATTAGCTAAGCAAAGTAGAGATGGGCAGTCTCATATGACTACTAGAGTTGCAGGAACTTATGGATATGTAGCCCCTGAGTACGCTCTTTACGGGCAACTAACAGAAAAGAGTGATGTTTATAGTTTTGGGATCATAGTTTTAGAGATCATGAGTGGGAGAAAAGTGCTTGAAGAGACTAGTTTGGGTATGGTTTTGATTGCTGATTGGGCATGGGAAATGGTGAAATCGGGTCGGATCGAAGAAGTTTTTGATGGATCAATGAGAGACGGGTCACTGCCTAAAGGTGTGATGAGTAGATTTGTAAGAGTCGGATTACTTTGTGCTCATGTGATGGTGGCTATTCGGCCTACGATTTCCGAAGCTCTCAAGATGTTGGAAGGTGACATTGATATCCCTCAGTTGCTAGACCGCCCACCGCCACTCGGTCACGAGTCTTCTCGATCGAGTTTTCAACATAGCAACAATTTCTGGTCGAGTAGCGAAGGATCCATGGCTAGTTGAAGATTCAACACTTGTATTTGTGTGAACAACTTAGACAGAATTTTTTTTTATATTGGTATTTTTCTCTTTCATTTAAAGTTGTACACAAAGTTAGAAAAACTATAGTAGTATAGTTATTTCTTTTTTGTTTTTAATCTTGAAAGCACATACATTTTGTACTTCTAAGATGATATATGTTTCTTTCTTAAATATGTTATAACTTTTTAGAACAATAATATATTTTTCTACTTTTTCTTCGTACTCATCACAAAACGATATGTGTAGTTCACTAATTCTCTTTCGTCATATCTTGCTTTAATTTTAACACTTGTATTGATTTTATAAGTAGAAGAATATATAAACTCTCGTATTAAGCGTTTAGAAATAAACATTATTATACTCTTTTATTAATCAATGTAAAAAGAAAATCTATGAAGCTATGGATATATTAAATGAGAAGGCAGGTTTAGGTATGAAAGCTAGAAGTAGTTGTAGATTACCAAAGACAAGAAATATTATTCAATTTCCATGTAACATGGGAATTTAAGAGCGCATCATTTTCTTGAAGTCCTTTGACAACTTTATTTAGAAAATTATTTTTATTTGGACATTTTAAATATCTAAATTTGACCTCTTTAATATTACTTTCTTGTTGAGATATTTTTTTATTGGTTGTTTGATAACATCTTTTAGAGAGATCAAAGTAAGTGGTCCAATAGATGTAGCTACCCACTCCGTTTTTTAAACTTATGTATTTTTTTTTTTTTGAACGACCAAGAGAACTTAAGAAAAGGAGCTTCTAACAAACTCAAATATTAATTATTATAACGATACTAGCAAGAATCTAGAAATTACAGGACAAAGTAGTATAAGATCACATTACAGTATCAGTCCTTTTTTGGGTCCTACGAACATTGTGAATGTGTCTTCTGGTTTTTTTTAAGATAAAACATGATCTTTCTTTTGCTCTTGAGTCGAAGATAAAAATAAACATTTTATCTTTGTGTTATGAATATATAATATGCGTGTTATGATGTAAATATTATATGTTCTCTTTTTTTTAATTTAATAAAATATTTGTTTTGTTACTTATTTTAAAAGGTAGGATACTTACAAAATTATTTATTTTAAATAAGTATTCGGGATTAGTGACTTGTACTCATCATTACACAAAACTTAAATAACTATTCGTATTTTCATACTACCCAACTATTTTATTATAGATTTCATAAATTATACAATATTGTTATCATGTCCGACGTTTGGTCCTTCAAAAAGTATATCATTCCAAAACTCGTATACACCAAGATTAAGATCCAAGTTTACAGAGATACCAATGTGTTAGATTCTTGAGTTAGAAGTGGTATGTAAGTCCCTTTAAACATTCCATAGCTCATCTCATATGGTTGTTGAGAAGAGATATTGGTCCTCCTGATGTTTGTTTGTGATAAGAATGATGTTGGATTGGGTGGTGGTGGTGCAAAGAAATGGTTTACCGAACTTTGAGTCGGTATTAGATCAAACGGTGGAGGTTGTTCAACATCTGACATGGTACCAAAATATAATTAAATTTTGACTAATACCGTGTATTTGAAGATTCTCCTCAGATTGACGACTCAACATGTTCATTATTAGATGAGTAATCGTGACAACTACTAGGCGTAGCTCGTTCATCATCGGCTTCATTTGCAAACTCACCACTCTGAAACGACGGTGTTGCTTAGTCACTCTAGTCCAATGTGGAATGGGTGGGGGTCTAGGGATTTGATTACCCTCATCCAAGAAATGCCGACTTTGTTTAAGCACACAATCGGTTTCATTGTATCCCATATAGTCTTGGATTTACGCTTGTGGATCCTTTTGAGGATTATTATATATTTGAGATATCGCATCTCTCTGCATTTCACGCAAACTATTAAATTATTTACTGATATATATTTTAACTTATTTTTTAATAAATAATATTAACAGGTCACATGCCATCATCTTCGTAGTGCCCCATTGATCTTGATAACCATATTTGTTGTTGGTTCGGTTGTGTGATATAAATCATAATACTATCCACATACCAAGTCTTGTACTCGTTAGTGGCCACTAACCATGGTGCGCAATCTGCGTTATTTATAAATAGATGATGTGAATCCCATATATTTATGTATTCATTACACGTAGTTCCCCAATCATAATCTCTATTTCCCTTACGCGAAGCCATTTGCAAATGATTGTGATCAACCTCACTAAGTTATCGGTTTGGTGGTATTTGTTGAAACATATGAAATTGTTTCGTTATTCGACTTTGTAAATGTGGTTCAACAAAATCCCAGAATATGATATTGGTATAACACCTCCAACTATTATGCCCACTAGGACAATATGCAAAGAGATTACTAAAAGCCACTTGATACAATGTCCAAACAAACTGTATTTATAACAATGTATATTAGATTCTTTTTAATATTTTTATTTCGTAAAAATAGACACAAATCTTTGTATATTAAATAATTTATAAGAAAATATAATTATAGTGATACTTTTAAAAAACATCGTTTTTATTTTTACAAAAGTACAACAAAATCTAAGAAGTGTAAATAAGTATTACATCTTGGTCTTTCATAGCAGATAACGAGAAACAGGCTACTTTTTAAAACATGGGAAGTAGTCTCGGTGAATGTACGTTCACTGTTCCACATGCCACCATGGAACAAAGTAGAAGATAAACACTATTAAATCTTTGGTATAAAAAAAATTCTGGCTTAATATATTGTACAAGAGTTGCAGCTTATCTACCTTGAACCATACGGTTTTTCATTTTCATAGTGCATATCACGAGCTTGGGGAGCAATAGATGGAATCCTCTCCCATACACATATGTAACACCCGCAAACCCGGGCTAGTCGTTAGCGGGTTGGCGGTACGTGATTACATGTGTTTAAATTATTAATTATGTGATGATATTAATTAATTAGTATTTATGATAATTAGAATTTATGAGTTAAGGAAATTAATTTAATGTTATGTGTGTAGGTAAGTATGTATGTATGCATGAGGATATGTACGCATGCATTTATAAAATTGAATAGATAAGTATGTTTGAATATTGACTTTAGACCTCATGCTTAGGAAATAGAAATTAAGAGTGTATATGTGTATAGAGCTGATGAATTATCTCCTCATTTATCAAAAAGTATGTGTGTAATAAAAGGTGTAAAGTTTGCTTCATTAAGAAGAAACCAAGAAACTTGCAACTTGAAATCTCAAAGTGAAGAGTTATTGATTGATAAACTAAAACAAAGGTTAGTATCTGATCCCAGCATGTATATGACCATCTTGATATGTTTTCTTGCTGAGTTATATGTATACATGAAGAATCACCATTGATGGAGCTTGAAGCTCAAACTCATTAAGTGGGTTTTGATTATTTGATGTTGAAACATGGATTTTATGTGTTCTTGATGCATGTATACATGTTATTTAATGTTTTTATGGGTTTAAATATGTTAGAAATCAATTTCCAGCTTAAAAGTATGTTGGTTCAATTTTGGTTCGAGCTGGAAGATGAAGAAAAAGTTGCAGGTTTGGGCTGTAAATAACGCGACGCGACGCGTCCAAGGAGGGAACACGCCGCGTTGCCTTCGAATTCGAAGCCCCGCTAGAAGTGAACTACGGCTCGAAGTGGTCGGTGGTTCGAAGTGTTGGGGCGCTCGAAGCCTCCGTTCGAAGGAGGGCTGCTCGAAGCCCGACGCGACGCGTCATGTGGTTGGACGCGACGCGTCCGGCTAATTTCAGAATTTGGGATTTTGTTTGATTGATCTTTTGGATTGCAATTTGTGTGATTATGTTATGTGAGTTTATAAAGGGTATTATGATATAAATATATGTGGATATGTATATATTTATAAATCAGAAAAGGATTTCGTTATTGTTGTGTTTTCAGGAAACACAAAAGCTCAGTAATATAAGATATCTGAGTACCACGTTTGAGATCAAGAGGTGAGTGGATGTTAACTCACGGATGGTAAAGATTATGATTGATAGGATTGATGCGATGCATTTGTTTGTGATAGCTAGACTGTTAAGTCTGATGATCAGTGCTTATTGCTTGTTGACTATGGTTTATATCTGCTGTGTGATTATTTGGCCAATACGTGCTCGAGTTATTATATCATGTATGGTTTAAGGAGTCAGCTATGCGTGGAATTGGGCTGGGCCTGATCGCTATTGGTTGAGCATTTGTAGACCCTCTCATGCATGCGTTGTATTGGAGGGGATCTAACTATACCTATTGGCGGTAGGCTATCGGTAAACCTTTGCTTTGGCCGGCATTGGTTGTAGGTTCTGCGCCGAACCGCCGATCTTCTGGATTAAGTGATTACATGCTGTGATATCGGTTGTTGATACTTGCTGCTGTGATTTAAGCTTCCTCTTACTTAGCTTCGTGCTAATTCCCCACAGTTGATTATTTTTTGCAGGTTCGTGATTCTGTTGGGAAAGGAGAAGTTGACCCTGCTTTGATATTGATTTTAATTTGAAACGAGCTATGTTTATTTTGTAACACCAAGATGAATGTTGTGTTCTTTTTGTGAACAGATGTTTTAGATGATTGTAAATATTATACTTTTGTACATTCTTGTTTAAATGCTTCCGCAGCGTGTATTTAAAAAAAATGGCTTAGGATTTTCTGGTGTTACACCGGCCCAAATGGGCACAATCTAAGTGTCGCATGTAAAAGTATTTATAAATGTAAATAAGTGAGGTGATTACTATGTTTAGTAATTGGGGATGAAATGGATTTTTATTAAACTAAGGGATTTATTATGACACATTTAGATGTGGGGAAGGGTATAAAAGCCTAAATTTAGGGCACAATACCCCATAACTTGATACTGCAGCAACGTTGTATATTTGTGTGAGCTATTTGTGTGTTGAGTGTGTGCGATTGAGAGCGAAGAGAGGAAAAACAAGTGGAAATTTGCACCAAATTACTGGTTCTTGTTGACAAAACATCGGGTATGATTTCCTTTATGTCGGTAATAAATTTGATACTCTTCTTAAGTTAATAAGTTGAGTTCTACGGATTTAAAAGGGGTATTGGACTATTCGAAGAACATAACCTAGACCGAGAACAATTTATATGATTTTGAACCATTAAGCCTTGCTGAAAGTACAATTAATACTTAGGGGTTTGCCTTTAGGGTGTTATGAATCAAGTATAACTGGAATCTTGAAATCTAATTAAGTGTTGAGTTGGATTGGAATGTAGTAAGAATCAGATAAGACTTTAATCACAAATGTTCTTGATGTTATAATAGAAAGCCGAGATGGGAAAGGAATTGAAAACATTCGGATCGTGTTTTAGGGGCCGGGATTCTAGTGCTATAAAAAACAGAGTTTTATTGAAATCGTAAATGTAAAGGGTTGAGTCTCATAGTCATGTTACCCAAGGATGTACAATCGAAAACTTCAAGCAATCAAAAATTGCCTAGAAGCACTGAAAAAAATTGTTTTCACAATTGCAAATCCCATGTAAGTAAAGAGAATGGAAAAGATTAGTATGCTAATGGAATAAAAAAGCTACAATTGAAAGCCATGTGTTGGGACTGGATTGAAAACTTCCTTAAGAGAATCGCAAATTGGTTATATTCAAAGAATTGCAAATCGGACAACTAATATAAATCGCAAATCAGTATTTGGTTAGAATCGAGAACTATGAATTGAAAACCTTTTAGAAACTCAGAAATCGTATATTGCAAAGTGTAAATTGGGCACTAAGGCTATCGTAAATCAATATCCCAATAAAGAATGCTACAATGAGAGAATGGCATTCAATCTATTCCATCAAATTAGCACTCAAGTGACCAATCGAGTAAACATATAGATCACAACGCATGCTTGTCCCCCAATTAGAAGTTAACTTCATTCCTATTAAAACCACCCGATGTGGTTAATATAAGCGTCGGCCTCAGTGCTCACTTACCACGTACATGCCCGGAAACCACTAGAGTTCCAAGGTCCGTCCGCATTGGTACCACATGCTGTTAGTCATTTATTTGTATATACTCCATTCCTGTAGGAGCTTTCGAAAAAAGCGCCTGAAGGAGTATTCTTTATTCTTTTGTAAACTGTTCAGACAAACGACATCTGAAGAAAGAAGCCCAAAGTCCAGCTGAAGATTTTTCTGAAGTGAACAACAACTGAAGTAAGTCTTCAGTTATCAAAGGGTCTTCATCACTGGAGACACGTCTCTGTACCAGCATCTTCTTGTTATGTAAAGTGCGCAATCAGCGCATCTGAAGGAGCTTAAAACGGCAATCTTGTTTT
>JAUEJL010113951.1:0-12324 GCA_032274825.1 Drosophyllum lusitanicum | reverse complement strand
GAAAACCGAAAATGAGGTTTTAGGAGAACCGATAACCGGACCGAAAACTCTAATCCGGTTCCAACCGGTTCCGGTTCGGTGCCGGTTCCGGTTCTGTTTTTCGGTCAAAAAACTCATCCCTACATAAGAGGATTTTAACCCTTTCTTTTATAGGTTTTTATTTTATTTCTTTCGCATTTTATAAATATTTAATATTTTTTATTAATGTTAAGTATTTATTATTTTTTAAACAATTCTGGTACAGATATTTGATGTAGGTGTATTATTATTTTCTTATCAGCAATTCAGCAGGAAAAAAAATAATTTAAAAGATTTTCTTAAACAAATGGAATTTTAAAGAGCAATCATCTGGAACACCCGGGAAAGCAAAAGAGCCTGGTTTCGATCAGCTCCAGGTCCTTCAAGAATCTACCACCATATCTATCACCTTCTGCCATACTTATATAAGCCTCCCCATCCTATAGTTTAGTATCATCATCTCCGATCAGATTATCAAACACAAGTGTCGTATATCTCATCACCTACCCTCTTTAATTTGTTAATCTTCAATATGGCTTCCACAACCTGCGCAATTTCTTCTTCTCCACTAGTTCCAAACAACATTTCTAAACCTCCTTCATCCAAATCAGCCCTACCTCTCTGCTCCGCCTTCTTCCCGCCTTCACGAAGACTCCCCGTCGTCAGAGCTCAGCCAGAAAACGATTCCTCCGTAGATGTTCAGGTTAGTAACAACCAAAACAGAGGAGGCGCTCAACGTTCCGTAGCACGCCGGCCATCGTCCGCCATATCCTCTTTTGGTAAGTCAAAACCCTAATTAACAACACTTTGACTCTGCATATTGTTTAAAGCTTTCGATCACCGAATCCCTAATTTCATCTTAATTTTATAACAGGATTGTTGGATCCAATGTCTCCGATGAGAACAATGCGGCAAATGCTAGATACGATCGACAGGATGTTTGATGATTCGATGGCGTTTCCGATGAGGAATCAATCGGGCTGGAACAATATTCGGTCTCCATGGGAGATACAGGATGGTGAGAATGAAATCAAGATGAGATTCGACGTGCCGGGGCTTTGTAAGGAAGATTTGAAGGTGTGTGTGGAGGACAACATGCTTGTAATCAATGGAGAACATAAACAAGAAGAGGAAGGAGGAGAGATTAATAGTTCATGGGGAAGAGAGAATTATAGCAGCTCGTATCAGAGTCGTATTGAATTGCCTGATAACTGTGAGAAAGATAAGATCAAAGCTGATTTGAAGAATGGTGTTCTGATGATATCAATTCCTAAGATGAAAGTTGAGCGAAAGGTGATCGATGTGGAAATCCAGTGAGAGAGTCGATAGATGTAGCATGTAGTACATGTTGTGCAAGAATACCAGCATATATGGCGAACTCTGTATTAATTAATCAATCTACCATTACTTTTTCATGGTTGCTTTTGTATGGTGAATTGGTGATTTTGTATATTTATGGTTCCCATTCAAAGATTGTTGTACGTTGAATGGCAGGGTTACCAAGCATGCATCATGACCACAACAAAACTACCACAGTTCTCCAATAAGCCTTGGGTAAGCCTACAAGTGGGATATGATAATTACACTACGTACCAAAAGCTAGCAGCTTCAAAGAAAGCAAACACAAAGTTGACTTAATTAAGATGGGAAACAAGCATAGACAAGCTGAAGTTAGAGTCGACTACTTTAGGGTTGATCTGATATTTGATTTGATAACCGACAAGCCTTCATATATATATAGTGACTCAAGAGCGAGTTTGGTTTAATTAATGAAGATTGCACCTCAGTTCAAAATTTCAAACAACTCTTAAGATATTACGTACAAACTATATATATCTAATTAAGCAAGCTTGATTTGAACTTAATAGAGGTTGATGCATTTGATGTATATAAGCTCAAATAACTTGATAGAAGTTGTCACTTGTTTACAAATGAATGTAGCTTTGCATATATTAATTAGCACTTCCAAACTCTTATCTTTTTTCACCAGAACCTGAACTCAGTGAAGTTCAATTCAGATACAACAGTTTTACTAGCTAGAACAAGTAAATAAAAGTTTCACTCATTAGAATAGTAGATGTAGGACTGATGTAGGATGGCCGGCGTTCAGATATTAACAAAGGAGGAGCATCACCGATAATATTGGAAGCGAAAAACATCATTTGTATTTACACTTGACTAGTGAAGTTAAGGGGTAATTAATGCTCTGTTACATACATTGAATCATTTTTGGTATCTATCTATCTATTATATTAAGTGAATATATATATATACACTAGCAAGTTACCCGCACAATGCTGCGACGGCAAATAATTTCTATTTTACATTATGTTGCATTTAAAAATGTAATAATATGTTATTCGCGCAATTCAATGTCAAGAAAAAGTATCGTACAATATCAGTTTTTTATTTGTATCAACTATTTTATTAATTTTAAAAATAAGTTCTAAAAGACATTAAAATAAGAAAAAGGTTTATATTTACGAAATAAGGAGTGAGAAGTTAATAAGATTTTGAAAATTATGTTGGTGTGGGTAGATAATTGTGTTTGTGTGAGAGAGTGTTTTAGTGTTAGAGAGATATTTTAAAATTTAAATAGATAAAAAGTTAAAGTAAATTAGGAGAGAGAATGAAATGGTTAAAAGGAGTATTTTAAAAGTTAAAGTAAATTAGAAGAGAGAATGAAATGGTTAAGAAGGGGTATTTTAGTACATTTAAGTTATTTAAAATTAAGAGTTTTTTAGGTTATAAATATATTATAAAGGAGTAAGATATATATATATATATATATATAATAATAATATAATAAAAAGTAGATAAACACGTAAATATTCAAATCCCGATAAACAAGACATAATTTACGGAATTGAAACTTACATATGAGATAATGACAACCCCCCTTTATTTTGGATATATACCTCTCGAATATATTTGGATTGTTGGATACGGAAACAACTTCATCAATCATTCCTTCCCCTATATATATGTATCCTTTCCTTCTCGATTCTTCTACATTACATACCATTCCTTCTCCGGCCTCTCACCGTTATTTATACCCTGCACAAATCTCATCTGCCATCATCAATCATCTTCTTATATATTCCTGCACCTGAATCACCAAATAATCATGTTCACCTCCATGTTCATCGATGCCTTGTGTGCGGACTTGATCACACAAAAGCTTCCGGCTACGACCACCCATGTCAAAGCTCGGAATTCTTCTTCGTTAACACAGACTTTGAAGACCGACCACCGCCCTCTTAATCACTCTCAATCTCCGTCGTCAACGGATATCAAGAAATCACCAAAACCGGAAATCAAGCCAAGGTTTGCTCCGGAGTTGGATGGCATTAACTGTTTTGAAACAATTCTTCCATATTAATTCGTTTTTCCTTTATTACTTACTGGTTACAAAATTATTAACCCTGATACGTACTATTTCTTACTTATTTCAAGTTGAACCTGTCATGACTTATCTGACAGTATTCATATGTTAGATCGTAAATTTTTATCAAATTCTTCATTTATTACAAGGTATCTAGCTAATCTTTCTTCTATATCAATTTATTTACAAGATCACAGTTTTTTATGATTTCTTGAGAAGCAATTACGTTGTATATATCTGAGAATTGTAAGTGCTTCAGCTATGCTCCACTTTGGCAATGAATGCATTAGAACCGGATGGTAGGGATGGTTGAATTCTCCTGCCTAGCTTCCTCTCTTTCTCGATTATTCCAGACTAACATACCCACAATTTTGACTTTCAAAGTCCACTAAAATCCCTTATATACTTGGGGAAGTTTGACCAAATGGCGATTTTAACCCTTCAAGTCTACATCTTCATGATATTACCACCAAAATCAACTTACATAAATAAGTAACTAGAAAAATGGCCAAATTTGCAATTTACTCAAAAATAGTAGTCCTGTTATTGAGATATTAAATAAACTAATTGGGTGGAAGCTTTGAAGCTTGAGGTAGTATGGGTCTATGGAAGCTTTGAACCTAAAGTTCCAAGGATGCAACCTCCACCCTTTGCAAATTAAGCTTCTCACATGATATCTTTTTTTTAGTTCAGATTATATTAATTAATTATATATATATATATATAATATTCAAGATTGGCTCAAACGAAAGATCTTGATATTATGTTAAAGAATAAATCGAATCTTTTATGATAATCCTGTAAAAGTTAAATTAAATCTACACTTTTTTGTTATCGGTTAGTGAAGAATGTTCAATATAGTCTATAATTAATCTATAGTCCTAAGGAACTAATTTTAGCATTTGGATCAATGGTCTATATTGCATTTTAAAATTTGTGTGGAGTGGTATTTTTGTAATTTACATGTGATGCTTTTACAAATCACATGTAATTGTATACTGAATCACCTGCGATTGAATATTAAAATTTTAGGACTATGTTTTTTACGTGGACTGTATTGAACACAACTCATCGTTAGTATCGGACTTTAAAATTTATATTGTTATTGTATTTATTAACTATTGTATGTAATAAACTTATATATTTTTTCTCCTTTTATGTAAACAAAATATAATAAAGTCAAATTAAAAGTTTGATACATACAATAAAAACTTTTAAAGTTTAATACACATAAAGGCAAAACGTATAAAGTTAAATATATTTTAAAGCAGATTGCCATTGTGTAAAGCTATAAAATGTAAATTATAAATGAAATAAATGAATGCATTTAAAAAATTAATTTTTATATAAGAATGGGCAATGTTGATCAAAACCTCTTCTAAAATCCTTTAACTTAAGAAAACCTTTATTGATAAATAAACACTTTACAATCCGAAAAAGGGTGTTGAAAATTTGAAAAATGAAAAGGGACATAAATAGATCCGCTTTTTTTTTAATATGAATAAAAATTGTATGCGTGTATTATTTGAAACAAGTTGGTTTGTTTCACGCGTTGCAGCGAGTTTTAGGGTAAGCAGAAAATAACTTTTTAATAATAAATATCTAAAATAAAAAACAACATTCTTTTTAACATACATTATTTTAATGTGTCATTTGTTTCGGATATAAATCAATTTAAGGTATAACAATTTAGTATTATTAATCTTTGTACCAATGTTCTTAAGAAAAAAAGAACTATTCTAACTTTTCCAACTAAAAATAAACTTTACAAAATATGTTTCTCTATAGCAACGGAACAACCTATTTTCATTGAATGCAAGAAAAGGACTTTTTTTTGTTGGTTTTTTATTTACACCAATTGAATTAACAAAATAAGTATCATTAAGTATTAGCAACACCAAAAAAATATCTTGTAATAATTTTAATATTGAGTATCCCAAATTCCAAAGTAGAATATTTAATAACATGTATAATTTCAAAAACGTTCTTTTATTTTATAAAAGTGCATTTTATTATGAGCCTTTTAGAATAAACTCTAGAACGATCAAATAAATTTAATACCTTAAATTTCTATTTTGAAATAAAAAAAATGAGAATATGAAGATGAAAATTATATATATAAAATATATAATGTCTGTACATTAAAAAACCTTTCATAATAATATTAAAAAATAGAAAACTGATTGTTAATGCATTTTCTTATTTAAATCACATATTAATAAGTATATGCGATAATTTTTGGATTTATTTTGAGTGAGGATATATATTTATTTAGTGTTTGAAACAAATTTCATAAAAAGAAATGTAGGTATAGTATAAAACTATCTTTTTTATAAATAAGTGACTAATCTTTATCAATTTAAAAAATGATGACAGTCGGTGTTAACACCAAGACCAGTGATGGAAGCGTCGACGTGAGGGGTAGACGTGATAGTAGAAAGTGGTATCATAATGCAAAACGATGTGATTGTATTTCTTGTTCAAGTTATAAATTATTATCATTAAAATTATAAGCAGTAACCTCAAATATTTATTAGTTATATTAAAAAAAAGTTTTAAATGATTATAAAATATTTTAAAATGATAAAACTAAGGATTTGGCTAAATATGATATTTTAAAATATTATAAGGGTTAAATACGATATTCCTGAATTAGGGTGAAAAAATACGATATTTTAATGTTTAAAAAGGACATATATGAAATTATTTAAAATAATTATAATTCAACTTAAAGAACTTTGACTTCTAAAAGTCAAAATCAAATTAAAATTTTAATCTAAATTAATGACTAAGATTTAATTTTATTAAAACAAACGGTTAAGATTGGCTAATAGAGACTATCTAAATTAGTTTTTGATTTATATTTATATCGATTAATTAAAAGACTAACGTTATAGTTTTAATTTGACAATCCTAACCCTAATTTAGTCAAAATTAACACCATCCTTTAATTAGACAAACCTACACATTCATTTGGAAGAGATAAGCAAGTAAAACGATCAAAACACCTTTGCATTAAAAGACAACTAGCAACCAATTTAGATGACTGTTAGTAAAAATGACAAAACAAGTAACAAAACCTAGGGACATGTAATGTAACTTTTTATCTTAAAGAATCAAACCAGTAATTTTGGTGAAACCATAGGGACCAATTCAGTAATTTACTCGAGAATAAAAGAAAGAGACAAGATGTTTGTGTCTTTTAAGTGTTTCTGGACTAATATTGAAACAAAAGGGATACGACAAGAATTAACGTTGTAATTTTTAAAGCACAAGGACTACGTATGAATTTTTATGCAAACCAAAGTTACAAAAAATTTAACTAACTCTAGTTTTTTTATGATTTTTTTGCTGCTGTGTAGTCTTATTTTTACTACTGTTTTAACTGCTTTTTGCTGTTGTTTATGCAAATTTTTGCTGCTGTTAGATTACTGTTATTTTTACTTCACTTTTTTCTACTCTTTTTTGTTGTTTTTTAGCTAATAATTTGTTTTCCTACTCTTTTATATTTATATATACTAGATTAATACCCCATGTATAACCACAAGGATTACTAATATAAATTTTAAACATTTATGATGTGAGACCCTTAAACATATAATAAAACAATATATTAATAATAAATCAAGAAACATTTATGAATATCAGACGATGAAAAAAGAAAATTAATTAAAATACTAACAGTGAAACTAGGAATTAATATGTGACTGATAGTAGTATGTGAAAATTGACCAATAGAGTTGTTATAATAATTGAATCAAGAATTAAGATTTTATTGAAAAATAATTTTAAATGACATGAGATTCGATTAAGAAGATAAGTAACCTGTTTCTACTTAAGATTCTTGCCCAACTCAAAATTCACGACTTAAAACTTTTGATATAAGAAACTATTTATTTGTTAGTCATTTTAGGAAACAAATATGGATGATTAGTGGGGAAAAAATTTAAAAGTAAAATGATGACATCATAACAATTTTCTTTTAATATATATTAAAGATTAAAGATGCATATATATAACTTCACTTGATAACCATCATTATTGTGAGTACCTTGAGTATCATTTATAAACACCATTAATGCTCATGAGTATGAGTATATTGGTCTTTTATATATTCATCCAATCGTGAATTATGTCAGAGTGAGCCGTTATTAAAGAGTAAGACTTGATTTTCTCAAAACTTCACTTGAGAACCGTGAGTACCATTTGTACCACCATTATGCACAAACTTGATAGTTTCCTTTTTTTATTGCTTTCCTTCTAAAAATAATTCGAGAACACAACGTAAAAGAATCCTATAACGACGTAACTTCAATATTATTCTTTCATTTTATTTTAAATTATATAAGTTTCGAATTTAAATAAGTTCTACTATTTGAACCCTCCTTTCACATACTAGATTGTCGTGTCAATTTATATATACATTTACAAATGTTTTATCACAGAGGTCAAATTAGATTAATAAGGGTTCCAAATAGTCAGTCGTCAAATTGTGTGTTTAAATCTTGAATGGTAATTGTGGAAGGATGGTTGATCATTGATGGTGGTTGTAATGATCAGGAAAATATTAATGATGGTTGGTTTAAAAGAAAAAAGTAAATAACCAATAAGGAAAGGTAAAAGCTTCTGAATCAATGCAAGTGTTGGAGGTAGCCCGACATAAAAGCGGATTCTCTTTTCGGGTCTGCTTTCATAATCCACGCTACGCTACGCATGCTCTCACCTCATTCAATTCAAACACACCCACACACACACACACACACATATATATATTTGATGCATATAATTATAAATTAAGAATTATATATATAATCCAGTATTTATTGATGCCTATACATAGTTCGCTTTTATCACCTTACTCTGTTAGCAAGCAATGTCTGTAAGTCTTTCTTTCTCACACACACAAACACACATTTTCATTTTCTCTCTCTACATGTATATGTTGAAAATGATTATGGGGTTTTTGAAGTGATTATAATTAATAAGTAATGCGGGGTTGCAGATGCTAGAGGTGAGAGTTCCAAACTTGGACTGCCATGGCTGTGCTTCAAAGATCAAGAGAGCTCTCTTTAAGCTCAAAGGTACACTAGCTCCTACTAATCTTTCTGTAAAAGGGTTCTGCCTCATTTTGTACCATTTCAGGTATAGCTAGGCTTTTAGCCCAAAGTAACAAGGTGTAGTAAGTAGATAAGCTAACCCTCAATCAAATGGTTCAGGTTCAAGTCTCATCTAGGCTCAAAATATAGTCACTTAGTTGCTTTTATACACATTATGTCATTTAAAATTTTGAACTATTAAATGATATAAATAACTTTCGTTTAATTGCTTAATAAATGTAACCTCTAACTTAAGTTACGTGTTTCTTTGTCTTATGTAGCCTTTTGGTATCTTTTCTCTTATTTTATTGTAATTTTAGCATTTTGCTAGTTATTTCTTAATTAATGAAATGAATTCCGCTGATCTAACTTAAGTGCAATTGACTACATGATTTGTTTTCTTTTAAATCAATACTTGTGTAGCTAAAAAAAGATCTCGTATTTGTGTAGCATACACGTGCGCGCACACACATATATATATGCAACCGTTTTGTATTTTTTTTCTTTAAATCATCTCATATCCTTTATTTAAATGTTTAAATATTTAAATATTTGGTACACAAAGGAAAATATGCAACCAAAAGATGTTAAATCTTTCTTTTAAAAAGGGGTTTGCCTCATTTTGTGCCATCTGAGGTATAGGCTTTCGAACTACTAAGGCACATAAATAGCATGTTTTTTATTTCTCATTGAACTTAATATTTGTGTAGCTTGTAAAACCTTATATGTGCGTAGCATATGCGCGCATGTGCGCGCGCACACACACACATATATATATTATATAGAGAGAGTGTGTGTGTTAGGATCAGATGAAATATCTTTAAAATGAGAACAGAGAGAACACTTTTAGACCTTTGATTTCATTGATCGGATGGTCTAAAAACTGTCACCTTTTTTGATCTTCTGTTTGACTATATACCTGATGCATCAATGCATACTGTCTATATGGTTGATCTGATGCATCAATGCATACAAATCTTAAGATTGTTAATATTTTAGAAATAATTTTGATTTTAAGATTTATGATGTAAACTTGACTTTTGGGTAGTTATGGGTGAACATGAACGTAAAAGAGAAATGCTAAATTATAAGTTAACAATGTTCTCACTGTTGTGCATCTTAAAAGGGTTCTCCCTTAAACCTCACCCTATGTATTTTTTCTTTAAAACATCTCATATCCATTTTCAATGTTCAGATATTAAAATATTTAAAATTTGGGAAACAAAGGATAATATTATCCAATAGAAAAACATTGAATTTTTGGATATTGCAATATTTTGGGAGATAAAATTATAAAATATTTATTAATTTTCGAGTGAATTTTCAGGAGTGGAAGAGATAGAAATAGAAATGGAGATGCAAAAAGTTGTGGTGAAAGGGTACGGCTTGGAAGAAAGAAAGGTTTTAAAAGCCATAAAGCGAGCCGGGAAAGCAGCCGAGCCGTGGCCTTATCCGGGTTACTCCTCCCATTTCGCTTCATTTTACAAATACCCGACCCATATTACCAATCAATACTATTATGACAGAAATGAAGCTGCAGCTGGTCACAATTTGCACACCTTTTTCCACACACCGTCGGTTTATTCTGTCGCTATTGCCTCCGATGAAGTTGTGGCTTCGCTTTTTAGTGACGAAAACCCTCATGCGTGCGCCATCATGTGATTGAGAAGGTATCCAAGTGTTGTTTGTTATCTCATTTTGTCCTGATGTTTAGTATCAAGTTGAGTAAACATATGTATCCACAAATTTAATTCAATTTCATTAATTGAACGATGACGAGTGTGTTATGGTTGCACCAGCGGGCTTATGTGTGTGCCACGATTAAATCTCATCTAGTCGAGTTTTTTATTTTAAAGCCATAATCGAATCGTTTCCCGCGGCTATGTAGTACCTCTATTCTTGGTGAACTAGAACTCATAGTTGAGGTTAATTTATAAGACTTGACATGAGACCGAAGACTTGTTTAATGAGTTTGAGTGTGTTTTTTTGCTCTTCATGTAACATAAATGTTATGAATACTTGATCGGAGGGTTGCTAATTAACCTTCCTGGTCACATGCTTTTGGGTTGCGTTTTAGAATTGATTTTTTAACTTTTGTGAATTATAAACGTTTAAAGAGTATTTAATATTGTGTTTTAAAACCACCCCATGATATATCTTTATCCATCTAATAAGGGTAGACAAAGTCAAGATAAACCTTCTATTACTATTATTATTATGAACTCTATTGTTGTTGTTGTTGTTGTTGTTGTTGTGGTGGTGGTGGTGGTAGTGGTGATGGTGGTGGTTGGGGGGGGGGGGTCATGTGTGTGCGGGGGGTGGGGTGGTTGTTACTCTCTAAATGGTGTGCGTATGGCTGAGCATGGGTTACTTTTTACGTCCAAACCAAACCATAACCGATAAAGTAGTTTAACCAAGGTTTCCGACTGAACGGTTTCGGTTAAAACAGGACGGTTGTTGATTATTACTAACAATTCGGTTATTGTTTATCTAATAAGATGCAACTGGGCCAAACAAAAAACATGTGCCTCTGTGTCTGTGATATGGGTTTTAATAATTCATGGGCCATAGCCAAATGGACTTCAGCAAAACTATTTTTTTCTATTTTAATCCTCTCCCTCGCATCGAAATTTACAGAAGCAACTAGGCAAAACGCCAACCATTTAAAAACAACATTGGACATTAATTGGCCACTAGCTGAAAGTCTGAAATGGGTTTCAACCATTTAAAATAACTATTTTATCGGTTATGATTCGGTGTTTCGGTTAGTAAATTTAGCCCTAGTACGTACGTGGTGCGTTTAAAGGTTGATAATGATGCAATTTGAAAAAAAAGTTATCATCTCTCTCTCCGTGATTTTTGAGGAAACGGTCAAATTGATACTCTTGCCACAAATAATTAGAAGTTTGGGGCTGTATTTGTAGGATATGATGGCCTCCCTTCATGACTCAGGGTAATGTTGTTATTGTCCCTCGGCTCAGGGGTAGGGGTTGGGGTTGGGGTTGAGGTTGATGCTTCTACTTTAAACAAATTCTCATGGCTTAAAGACAAAATTATATTATGGCTAATTAAAGTCAGGTAGGTGCCAACGAAGTTAACATTATGCTTGCATGGTTGGGACATAAAAAAAAGATTGTCCACTCTGCATGTGCAACTTTTTCTATATATTCAAAGTCAAAACTGTCTTGTGTGTTTCAACTCTGCCCCAGAATTAGAGAACCACGTCTTAATTTGTCCCATGCAACGTGGCTCAAAATCTAACCGGAGAAATTGAAATTGGTGATGTATCGGAAGCCATGTTCCAATAACATTACATATTAAGGCTTGTTTGGTTCGTGGGATTTCGAGGGATTTTATAGGATTTACTTTTCAAATATTTTGAAATCTCATGTTTGATTGAAAATAAGAAGGAAGGGATTGGGATTTCAAAACCCATGGGGGAGAAGTGATATTTCTAAATCCCTCATATGTGGGATTTCAAAATCAGGGCTTATCGAACCAACAATTCATAGTTCGCCTTCACCATATCAACCGACGCTTTACTCTCGTCGTCACTACCATAATCGGTCACCACCATAACCGTCTCCAGCATCACCATTGTCGGCCACCACCGTTGCCCTTCACCGTCTCCGCATTCATTGTCATCTCCCCTTATCCATTGTCTCCGTCACTACCCTAACCGGACACCGCTGTAACCTTCCCCGACTCCGCCGACGCCCTTTCCCGTCTCCGCCGTCACCCTTCCCCCTCTCCGCCTCCGCCGCCATCGCCCTTCACCACCGCCGCCATCGCCCTTCACCGACTCCGCCTCCGTTGCCATCGCCC
>JAUEJL010113950.1:0-24530 GCA_032274825.1 Drosophyllum lusitanicum | reverse complement strand
TAATATTAAAAATATATGGTTAGAAATAATTCAGTTATAAGTATTGGTTTAAATTCATTAATTGTCGGTTATGTTTTTAATATTTGTTTGTTTAAATTCATTAATTGTGGACTTAAAGGAGGAGTAAAGGAGAGGTATAAAGGAGAGGTATTTTAGTAAATTTATTCTTCTTAAAATTAAAAGTTTTTTAGGTGGTAAATGCATTATATAAGAGTAAGATAAACTAAAAATATGTAATGGGCCCTTAAAATTGGTGGGCCCTAGGTGGCTGCTATGATGGCTCAGGTTTAAGACCGGCCCTGTTATTAAAACACATTTCATTAAAAAGGTATGTAAAAATGACACGTATAAGTTAGATGACGCTAACAAAATAGTCCATAAAACTCATTCATTAAATATAAAAAATCCCATTAGTACAAAGGTTAATAAATAATTAAGGGACCAAATTTGCACTCTAATTAAAATAAGAAAAAAAAAGGAAAAAAAAAGAAGAGAGAGAGAGACAAAGATCCCACCAACCGAACATCTCTCATTCTTTATCTCCGTAGTGTGTGTGACTGTGTGTGTGAGAAGCTGCTGCTGCAACACTATAATCTCCGAAACCCTTTACTCTCTGCTTCGAGATTCTCACTTCACTTTCACTCATCCCTATTCTAAACAAAACCCTTTTATCTTAATTTTTCAAATCCACATTTTCCCCAATCTTTTACTCAAAAAACCTGACCAAACTTTGCTTAAAAAACCTTCGTTTTTCTTCAAATTAAAAATGCCGATCAACAAAGATCCGGCGACGCCGCCGGTGATCGGAAAGATGGGTCCTTACACCGTCTTCGTTACACCTCCTCCAACCCCTAAACCCTCGTTCGAATCATCTCCGACGCCGGTTTCTGAATCGCCTCAAAGAAAGAATCTTTCGCCGCGGGTTTCTGTAAAATCCTCTCCACCGGTTCAGCCGCCGCCGGTTCTTGCTCCGCCGGTTCAGTACGAGAAGTCTGCCTCGGCTTACGACTCGAAGTTCGGTTTCTTTTGGGATGCCGTCGCTAAAGTTCAAAACGGTATTTCGTTTTTCAACTTTTTTACCCTTTTCGATCTTGAAATTATTGCATGTATATGAATCTTGAAATTGAAATTATGGGTGATAAGTTTGATCTTTTTACTTGATTCTAACTGAGATTTGTTTAATTGATGCTTATTATGTTCAATTTCTTGTTAATTTCACATCTAATTAATTTTATTCCTCGGAATTGTGTTTATTTCATGTGTTTGACTAAATTAACAATCTTGACAGCACATTCAAGTTTAGATGACTATGTAGCTCGTTGGTTCGGGCTGAATCAATCGAAATATCAGTGGGCTTTGGATGATTATTATGAAAAGAAGGGAGTGGTAAGCTTCTTGGGTTCGTATTTAAGATTTACTTTGACTTATCAGGTCAAATATATCGACTTTGACTTTGGAATTGATAGGAATTCAAGTACATGTTTGTTATCACAAATTTGTAACTACTCATGGCTTTATGCACAGCAAAAGATAATTAGTAAGATTGATGTTAAAATTTTGATCTCAACATATAAATTTTACATTTGAAAAGAACTAGAATAGATTTGGATTTTGGCCTGAAGTTAGACTTTTTATTTTTTATTTCTTATAGCTAGGATTTTGATGTAACTTACAAGTTAATTATTGTCCACTTGAACTAATCAGTGAAATAGTTTGTAATGATTAAGTTTATGACATTTAACTTAAAATCAATACATAAGTTTTTTCTCGTTGATTGTTTGCTACACTTGTAAAATCATGTAACTTAAATCTTCGAACATTTGTGCATATGTATATTGGTATTAGTCATTCATTTTAGGGGGTGTTTGAGATGGTGTTTTGGAATTGTGTTTCAGCTTCTGCGATTTGTAAAAGTCAAAAGTGTGTTTTGTTTTTCAGCTTCTGCGATAGTCCAACTAATTCTTCTTTTGCTTTTCTTTAGCTGGCTCAAGCATTATATCAATCGTTCGAGATTAGGGATATGATTAGTAAACATTGTTAGGAAATCTAGTACGTATTATTTTTCTTTTGCCTATAGGCGTTAACCACTTAACTGCTAACCAAACCGGTCGTTAACTGCTGAGTGCCGATTGAGATTAGGTTCATATTTTCTCATTGGCCGAACTATATATCACATTAGTCTTTACGTGTTTTTTTGAAGTTTGGAGGTTGACCAAATCTCAAACTTCTTTAGCAGAGACCGCTCGTAAAATTCATTAATTTAAATTAGTTTATTATTCAGGGTTATCTCATAAAGACCCATACTTTCTATCATGTTAAAAGCAATAAAGTACCTCAACTTCGTTCTAATCGAGTTATCGGTCAAGTGCTTGAAGTTTGTTTCTTGGTTCATATATAAAACATGAGTCATCAAGTCCTCAAACTTTGTTCAATTTATCAATCATCTCTAGAGAGTAAAAGGAGCTTATGCTAATAAATATACATGTCTGTTATATAAGAGAAGTAATTTTATATTACTTCTATCGGCATTTTTTATGCTTAATCCAAGTTTAACATTATAAACTGCAGGACCATGTTGATGCAAAAGTTAAAGATGTATCCACCAAAGCACAAACTGTGTAACATTATTATTGGGCAGGTAAATTGTTCATCATTTTTCACTTAAACTGTTCCGAATAATCAGTTTGTATGAACCCACACAATCTAGAGAGTAAAAGGAGATTATCGACTTACCTTTGCATAAAACTTAGTTCAGTACGCTTTTACTCTAGTTTCACAAAGCATCTCATCGTTCTTTTTTTCTTTTTATTTCATTTTTTTTTCAGAAATTCTCGTTTTTGGTCATTTTGTTTTTTATTCCAATAAAAACGTATAACCCATGATGTCTTGAACAGTAAAACATCAGTTATCTGATTATTTGTAACTTCGAACATCAAAAACTAATGCCAACACTATATTGGTTTAAACCTGTTTTAAGATTGCCCGATTCTGATTATTCAATGTTACATGATCTTTTGCAGAACTTAACACAAACCCTATTGATTGATCATTATATATTTACTGCTTTGGTGATGTACTTTGTGCAGGATAGGTGTTGAGTGAGGGCACCTTAAGGACCTTTTGATTATAATAGAGACTATATGTCAAACACAACATAAGATATGTTTCGCTTATGGTTGGATCAAATCGATCTCCAAATTTATGATCTCGTCAATTGTCATGAATCTTTAGCTACTTTTGCATGCAGAGGCCTGACAATCTGATTATTGTCATGAGTATGAGGCATGTAACTTTTTAATTTTTTCATGTTTTCTCATATCACTGCCTAAATTGGTCTACTTTCTTGAACTGTAACATGTTTTGTTGTTGTATCTGCATCTTCATTTCCTGATAAAGCAAATTGAAATTTATTTACCATCACCATTTACGGTCTTCCTATCGACTGGAGTCATGCCTCATTCTGTTATTTTTGTTCAGGATATCGAGCTGGGTCGATATCTACATGGAAGCATGTATTACAAAGAATGGTGTTCTTATTTGGTATATAGAGTATCTGTTGATAACGTACTATATGCTTCATGTAGAGGTCATATTCTCAGTTATATGGTTGATTTATGTTGGAAGTACTGTTGATTGGATAACATTTGTCCAAATTATTAAGAGAAAAAGGGGTAGAGTTCTTAGTTTTTTTAGAAAATAGTTGAAAACTAAGAGAGGAAGGAGTGGGAGGGTTGTAGAGGGTGTGGTGGGCAAACCACTTGGATGGTGGCTGTGGTACCACACCATAGAGGTGTGGTAGAAGAGGGGATGTGGTGACTACTACCCAAGTGGTAGTGATGTAGTGAATGTGTGGGACCATTTATTTATTTATTTTAATTTTGATTGGTTAGTAGGGTAATATATGGGTTTCAAAATTTGATATGGTAAGGAGTAACCACTACGGATTTGAGTGGTGGAAAAAAAATTGACGTGACGGTGTGATAGGTGTGACAGAGTGTTACCACTTCTTGCTCCTTAAGAAAAACACAGGTAAATGGAAGGGATAGGATTTTCATTTTTATCGGTTTAAAAAAAATTAGACCTTTCACTTTTCTACTTATATTTATAGTTCATATTTCTTTTTCCTTGTGATTCAACAATAATGCTATGATGATTATAGTTAGATGATTATATTTTATACTAACTATTAAAATGAGATATATATTAGTTATTTAAACGTTACTCATTTAAGTGTTTGTGAGTATACAAACACCTAAGACATGTGCTTCTAGCTGTATATATCCTTTTCTATTAGAATTAATATGATGCGTTAATAATGATTTTAATGTCGGCCGAACAAAAAAAATAAGAGGCCTGGCTTTTGCGCAATCAGCCATGGCCTCGCTTTTGTACCCAAAGAGAATAGAAACAATACTATCCGATAGCGTCTGGTGACATATCATCAACCTTCAAAGTGTTTTTAACACCTTAAGAAAGTTAACCAAGTGGCCATTTGGTTCCCTAGAATTCTTTGGAATTAGAATTTAATTTTAAGAATTTCTGTGTTTGGTTCACCGTATATACGATGGAATTGGAATCTTTTGCAAATTTAAACTTACAATTTCAACGGTATTCTTTTTATTTAATGTTCTATATATGAATGAAATCTTAGTACATTCAATATCTTTATATATTTTCTTTCCATTTAATGAATTCTTCTAATTATTATTGCAAGTAAATCATGTTTATTTGCTAGGTGATTATGTTTGATGTACATATATGTGCCTTCACCAGGCTGTATTGGAAACTATAGCTAGAGATAAGTCCCAAAAAAAACGACTCAAAGGATGATTAGTATGGACTCTTATCTATCTTTTACATGTGCACTCAGAAAACGTAAAGACAAAGAAGAATGAGAAAATGTGTTTGTTATTTTTCTGTTTTGGATTAATTACAATATAATGAAGAGTATTTATACTCTTAAGAGATGCACATATGCATATCACTTTTATATCTAACATCCTTCCGCAAGTTGAACGGGGGCTAACACATGAAGCTTGGATATCAGTAAATAAAATTGATTCACTGTAAGTCCTTTAATGAACACATCTGCTAGCCGATGAGATGTAGTAACATATTTTACACATAACGTGTGTGAAAGAACCATCATGTACAAAGCGCAAATCAGTCTCAAGATGTTTCGTATGTTGATGAAAAACTATATTAAGTGCCAAATATGTTGAACTTAGATTATCACACCACAAAGTAAGAGTGTGGACCAACTTAATATGTAACTCTTGTAATAAGGACAATATCCATCGAATATTAGCAGCAGTATGTGCCGTAGCTTTATATTCTACTTCTATACTTGAACGAGCAACTGTATGCTCCTTTTAGAACTCCAACTATCAGATTAGAACCAATAAACACATAGTAACTAGTTGTTGATCTTCTATCATGTGGATATCCAGCCCAATCAGCATCTGAATAAGCATGAATTGTAATGTCAGTAGAACGACATTTTTTCAGTCCATAAGCCAACGTGCCTTGAAGATAGCTTAGAATGCGCTTGACTGCTATCCAATGAAGATTAGTAGGATTATAAAGAAACTGAGAAACCTTACAACATAAACAATATCAGGACAAGTCATACAAGATATTTCAAGGCTTCTACAGTACTCCGATAGACTGTTGTAAAATGCCAGAATATCTTGAAAATTGTATGCGAGAAAAGAGTAGCTTGCACCGACTCAGACAAGTTTTCTGTAATAAATCCAAAGCGTATCTTTGCTAAGACACATAAATTGTAAAAGTAGCTTGTATTTCTAGAAAGTATTTCAAGGAACCAAGATCCTTAAGTGCAAAATGATTATGGAGCTTGTGAATGAGTGGTAACAAAATATGTAGAGCTACAGTAATGATAATGTCATCAACATATACCAGAATATAACATGAAATCTCACACACGGTTTAAATCCAAAATTGATAAGAGTAGTTGATAGTTTTGAGAACCAAGCTATAGGTGCTTGTTAAAGACCGTATAACGCCTTTCTCAATAAGCACAAATGTTGAGGATGTTTAGGATCAATAAATCCTTGAGGTTGAGCCATATAAACCGTTTCCAACAATTCCCGGTGAAGGAAAACATTATTGAGATCAACTTGTCTGTCCAACCTCGAGAAAATGCCTCAAATAAAACAAATCTTATTATGGTAGGTTTAACAGCCGGACTAAAAGTCTCGGTATAATCAACACGTTTAGTTTGATTTTAGCAACAAGTCGGGCTTTAAATATGCTTACATTCCATCTTGATTTTGTTTTATTCTGAAAACCCACTTATATCCAACAATGTTAGCTTGAGATGGAGGAGGAACTAATATCTAGGTACGATTAGAGTGTAAAGCAGTAATTTCCGTCTTCATTGCATCCCACCATTGAGACCACTTTTGTGCTTGAGCAAATGTGAGAGGTTCACTTTGAGGAGTTGATGTGACATGATATAACATATGATCAGGAGAAGACTTGGATTTTTGTGTATGATCACAAACACGAGTAATCATTGGATGAATAGGAGGAGATGGAGGAGGAGACGAAGATGACGTGGACACAAAGATAGTAGGTGTATGGTTTGACAAAGATGGTGACGATAAGACATCTGAATCTGAAGTATGAGTGAGTATAAAAGGAAAAACTAGCACTGACACACAAGTATCCGGTGATGAAGAAGTATAAGAAGAAACAGACAAAGGAATTTTAAATGTCGTTTCATGAAAAATAACGTGACAGGAAGTGTAAGTAGGATACGTGTGAGGATCATAGCAAAGATATCCTCGATGATCAGGTGCATAACCTAGAAAAATACAAGCAATAGATTTTGAAGAAAGTTTATTTGTCATTATATCACCAAGAAAGGGACAACATAGGCATCCAAAGGCATGAAGAAAATTATAATCAGATTTAGTTTGAAAAAGACATTAATATGGAGAGAAATTAGGCAAAACCAATAAGGGAAAACAATTTATAAGAAAAGATGTTGTGGTATAAGCATCGTACCAAAATTTCTTTGGTAGATTAGAATGAAACAAAAGAGCATCTATTTCAGATAAATGTCTGTTTTTCCTTTCCGCAACACCATTTTGTTGTGGTGTGTAAGGATATGAAATGCTACAAGCAATTCTTGATTCATCAAGAAACTGTTTCATTTGACCTTGAATCAATTCAGGAGCACTATCACATTGAAACTTTTTAATTTTTGTAAAAAACTGATTTTTGACATGAGTTTTGAAATGATGAAAGATATTAAAAACTTGTGCTCTATAAGTTAAAGGATACATGCATGTAAACCAACTAAAATCATCAATATATGTAACAAAGTACCTGTATCTAGTACGAGAAACAACAGGAGAAGGACCCAAACATCACAAGGTATAACATAAAGTTACAACGAGTTGAAGAAGAAACAAACGGTAAACGAGTACTTTTTAACGAACTACATGCATGACAATGATTATAAATTGTTCTCTATTACATTTGTAAATGATAAACGACTAAAACAGAATTAGATGGATGTCCAAGACGAGAATGCCACAAATCATGAGAAGTAGTTAGTGCTGCCATCAAGGAGTACAACCGATATGGATTAGGTTGAATGTGGTGGAGCACCTGACCTCTCAGAGTAAAAGGCCATGATTAGAGAATGTGACAGAAATAGGATGATCTAACACAAGTTGAGTAATATATAACAAATTTTTAGTCAAATAGAACATTTTTAAGTAAGAGTTTTGAATTAGAAAAAGAAAACATGGTGTGTCCAATATGTGAAATTCTTAAAGACATGCCATTACCAACAATAACTTTGTCACTACCGGAATATGGAATAGTGTTATGAACTAAGGTGAATCACTTTTTCACAGATAACAGCAAATGAGAATTGAGTAGGTTGAGTTGAAAGTCTAAAATGTTGCTCTTAAGAAGCCCACTGTGCAAAATGATCGGCACTGGAAGTTGATCTACCTTGTTGATATATAGGTGAATTAAAACCATTTTGATTTGTCATAGGAACTCCAAATACTAATTGAGAACCATAAGAACTATTTCGAGGTCCAAAAATAAGAGAGTCATATGCATTGCCTTGTTGAGATTCAACAGAAGTAACAAGTTTTCTTGAATTAAATCACCCACCGAATTATTAGTGAAATTTGGATTCCAAAAAGGACCCATTTCATGTGAAAGAACTCCATAATCCTTCGTTATTCCAAGCAAGATTAGCACCAAACCTTCAGGTACCTTGACCATCATTTTCAAAATTACCACCATTTTGTCCATCATTAAATGGACCACGACCTTGATATGAATTTCTTCCATGGCCAAATTCTTGCCAATTATTATTCACTTGTGAATTATTTGGACCGATGTATCACCAGTAACGTTGATTTGCTTCATTTCATTTCTTTTTACAAATTTGACATTGGACATTTAACTTTTCATTTCTATGTGGCGCTAATGATAAATTCGTATTGAAATTTATATTCATAGCATTCATGACAGTCGTAAAAGATACTAAGTTTGTGCTATCTTGATTTAACTGCTTTAATCTTTGTTCAAATATTAGCAAATGTTACCTCAACCGAGTGAATGTCAATACGTTTTTAGAAGTCTCTACACTTAATACAAAAGTGTTCTAAGTAGGGTTTAGCCATTGTAGAATTTGAAGAATAAGAGTTGAATCACAATTACAGACTTTAGAGAGTCCACTATCTTTTTCAATGCATCACAATATTTTGTAATGGAAAGATCGCCTTGTTTTGATGTCTGAAATTAAAGTCTAAATTGTGATCTTTTTGCAAAAGCAACAAATGTATCAACACCAAGATGAGCAATAGATTCATCCAATGTAGTATTTATACAAGCACAATCATAACCATCCATATGAGAGCATTGAGCATACCCAGTAGAGTTAACATCTGGAGTGGACAAGTGTGAATCAATATGACTTAGTAGACCAACCGTTTTGAGGATAGTAAGAACTTGATGTTTCAAACTCAAATAATTGTCATTTTTGAGTTTAACAGAGACAAGATTTGAAATGTTTGGTAATGTTTTCTTAATAGACATTTTTGGCGATTTAGAATCTGATTCAGTAGTATCTTAGCGATTCAAAACAAAAGTTTTGGTGATTCAGAAAAGTTTAATTAGTGGTTCGCTCGCGATTGAACCCAGTTAATGGAGATGAACATCGTGATTGAACATGATTGCATATCTGGATTTGACGATTGAAGAACATAGTTTGGCGATTGACCTTAACAATTGTTTGGCGTTGGAAATGTTAAACAAATAATAATCAACACTGTATTAAAATATAGTAATCAACGATTTTAAACAAAAATGCCTATCGAACACTGTAATATATAACTCGAACTCTGTAATCCCGTGAAAAAAGACCTAAGTGACGAACACTGTAATCCATGAGAATTTTGTATCTTCCTCAATGAAATTCACAATTCCATAACCATTACTCAATCGAGATTCTTGAATTCGAGAAGAAACATATTAATGAAACCAAAGCAGAACCGATCGAACAAGAACTCTGAATCAAGATTCTTGAATTGAAGAAACATTGTAATATTAATTCAAGAAGAAAATTTCTGATTTGATCAAGAACTGAACTGAAATTAACATAATCTTCAGAACAAAATCCTTGAATTGATACTCTGATTTAACTTTGTTATGGATCGAGCAAGAGCTCTAAAACGAAAAGACAAAGAAGAGACAGAGAGAAATGTGTTTGTTATTTTTCTGTTTTAAATTGATTACAATACATTGTAGATATTTATACTCTTAAGAGATACACATATAAATATCACTTTTATATTTGACATACGCATCAATGCGTTCTTTTATTTTATCAAAATCTCAATAATCTTACTTTTAATCCTCTAACCACTATTAAGGTTGTCTACCGGTAAGTCGGCTAAGGTTCTTAAAAAGGTCCGAGGTTTGAACCTCCCTAGATAAACATGTTGGGGGTGGTGGGAGAAGGGTCTTAAAACGGTTATTGGAACACCCTAGTTAAATCAGGTACATCCGAATCAAAGACTCACTCTTCCCAAGTAACCTAAATAGGTAAAACGACTTCGTTGAAATAATATTTTCTTTTCTAAGTTGTCAATCATTGAGATTGTTTGGTACAAATGGTATGTTCTTACGCTTCAATTCCAAATATATAGTCTTCACAACAACACATTTCGTCAAACAATTAAAATAATAAAAATTTAAATAGTGCCCATGTGGCCTTTCAACTAGTATGCTTTATTTAGGGTTGCGAATGTTGCAATTGTAGTTCAAGAGACCACAATTATATATCTAAATGCCACCTTATTGTTTATATATTATTAAGTAAATAACAAAATACAAAACTTTACGAAAACTTGTACTTCAATTCTCGTCGTAAAATCTTTCCAGCGGTTGATTTGGGTATTGCATTTATAAATTTCACTTTTCGTACCTTCTTGTGTGGGGCAACCTACCATAATGTTAAGAAGCAAGAAAACTCATATTAGTTCAATCATGGATAAAGGTATATAAAATAAAACAGCAAATATTACATTTATGAAGAAGAGAATGGCTAAAGAAACACACCACACTAAACTCTAATTTACATTACTCTTACCATAACTGGCGTGTTATGTATTTTTGCGTTAGATAGTGTCTATACGTATAGTACAATCTGGAATCCATTGCAAGTTAATGATTTAAGTTTAAAATGAGTTTTTGGATGAATATTTTGACCGGCGGAAGAAGTTGTTCACATAGAACAATTAGACCTGACATAGGCATATCTAGTAAAGGCAGGATGTGTCGACCAACCCATGTAATGGGGCACGCGTCATGTCAATGGTGACATGCCGTGTTGAAGCCTAGAAGACCTTGGGCATGCCATGAAGGATAGGTCGTGTCTTGAGTTGGTCATGGGTCGTTTCGTGCCCCAACTAGACATGGTGTGTCATGAATGTGATATTTTCAGAGACCGTGTCAAAGACCATATCTCCTTCTGGTCATATTTTAAGTCTTAAGTAAGGAATGGCTAACTGTTTAACATTAATAATTGATGTACTATGATACTTAGATTGTTAGGGACTTAATGGAAATTATAAGTAACGATATTGGAAGCTTCGTACCATAGTACCTTAGACTTGTTCTTGTAAATATAAGTTAGTATAAACTACAATATATGTAGTGTTAGTAATTATGGTTCAATATAAGTCAAGTCCTTTCTCCTCTCTTACGCTTCATTGACTAGGTAAGTTGCGAGTTTGGAATTGTTGGGTGGGATGTTGATTGTAACTCATTCCATATGAGGTGTTGGGATTACGTATGGTGGGGCAAACATGGTGTTCAACACGTAACTAGGCAGTGCTTTGGATGCATGAAGTGGGTGTGTTAAGATTAGGCTTCATTAATTTTTTAAATATTACAGCCTTAAAAAAGAAGTTGGGTGTGTTCGGCAACGGACTTACGGAGGATTATATGGGCTTGGGATTCTAGTTTTCATAATCCCCAGCCTTCTAGCCATGTTTGGGTGTTAAAATCTTGAGGGGATTATTAAAAACATAATGAGGATAAGCTCCAAAAATAAAATTCTTTTCAAGTAGCTTATAGTTTTGACTTGGGATTATTAATTAATCAGCCCCAGCCCCTTTCGTCAAACACACCCGTTATATAAAAGTAGAGAGGAGAAAGTGAAGTTAAAAAATTAACACCATTTGGTATTTATATATAAGTTTACTTTTTTAATATCAAATGGTCATATAACCATTACCTCTTTTCCTCGTAGTCTCCACCTTTCCCTCTTTGTATTCCGGTAAATCATTGTGGAGAAGTATTAAAATTTCACGATATCGCATCCATGGGGGTGGTGATGGAGTGCAGTAATTTGCCAAATAGGCATGGTGAAGTCAAGACTCACTTCATATGGTCTTAAATGACACTCAATTAATTAAATTTAGGTTTAATACATAGAAAATAGAAAAAGTTATGATAAGCTTGCAAAGACTCGCTTCCTATGGTCTTCAATGGCAGGAGATTTTCGGTCAGTGATTGTCGAAATCCAGACTAATCTATTCGTGTGGTTAAAATTCAGATCCAAGAGTAATACATTAGCTTGGTCTATCTGGAGTATATGTCTTTAATTTATAGTTACGATAAACTTTTTTTTCTAGCATATATGGGTTTTTAGTCGGGTTTGATGGTCATGCCTAAGCTCCTTCGCTAGTCTCCCTTTTATTGTTGTTAAAAAAATGTTATATTAATAGGTTAACTCTTTTGTATACATTATACAATGAGAAGTTTAATTGTCCATACCCTATTTAATAATAGCCAAAAAGAAAACTCTCATCGGATCAAATAAAGTGAAATACATATAAAACATAAAAATTAAAATATTAATTTCATATATATAGTAGGGTGTAGAAACCTGTTTAGCAACATAGTCAATTATGTCGGATTCAGAAATGTCTGCTTCGGATTTCTTTACTATAAATGCCATTGGTACTTCTCCTGCTTCTTCATCTTCTACGCTGAAACGTAGACTCGAAAAGAAAGAGTGATTTCATGTCAGTCGACGTTAATACACCACATTATATAGGGAGCTGATTCGTACATAACAGTTTTTAGTCATACACAACAAGGTATAAGCATTTATTGTATATGGTACAAGTTGATGATGCATAAAGTTGTTGTATATGGTCAATTTGTTGTGTACGAATCACCTCCATATTATATAGGGTGATTCCATTTGAACCCCCTGGATAACGGAACCCTCTTGATAAATTGACCCCTATGATGTGAGTGTATATCCTATATTAAAAACTATAATTGATTGATGTGACATGTCTCGTATATGAAAGAGAGGGGGGTCCAAATAGTAACATTCTTATATATATTAAGGGTGATTTTACTTGGACCACCTAGCATTTTATTGGTATATAAATCATGTTTAATTAGTGCTAATCAAGATAGGCAATTAAAAGTTATTTCACTCTCCTTTCATTCAAAGGATGTTAGGGTTTAAACCTAAATACTAATTCTCATGCAAAAGAAGTTTTGTAACTTCAAAGTTCATATATAATGGATTTTTCTTGCCTTCCTTTGCTTATGGTTTTTCCCTATTTGTGTTTTGATGTAAATATCTGTGTCTCTCTTTTTAATTCCGTTCATACATTTTTTGTGGTTGATAACAGGAGGGATTGTTAATGTAAATTTTAAACATTTATGATGAAAAACCTTCAACATTGTTAATGTATGAGGTTCACACTAGTCGGAAGGTCAAGAAAGTTGGTGACATGATGATAGGGGAGCCGGCGACCAAAGCCCGGTAAAAAGCCCCTAGACGACGTATTTTTTTGAAACGAGGACTTCGGTAACGTACGCAACATAAGGAGGCACCCCTTCTCCCGAAGTTATGATGCTATTTTGTCAAGTTCCATGGAGAGAGTTGTCTCGCTCCCTAGGTATTCTATACTTATCCACCTATGTCCGTTTCTACTCTTTTATGGCTGTTCAAGCTTTTCCTGGGAGTATGGCATGGTTTACTTCGGTGTCGTAGTGCCTGGTACTCGAACATTGTCTCGTTGCATTTCCTCTACCTCTTCTTACCCTAAAAAAGCATGGTAATCTTACATCCTTGAGCCGAGAACCATCTTTCTATTAACCTAGCCTCCTCCGTCCAACAAGGGGTAGTACAAGAATACTCACCTATTGTCCATCGACTACGCCATTCGGCCTGACCTTAGGCCCTAACTCACCCTCTGTGGACGAACCTTGCGAAGGAACCCTTGGTTTTTTAGGCATTGGATTCTCACTAATGTTTGCATTACTCTATCCGACATTCTTGCTTACACTTCTTCCACTACACGCACTTCGTTGGAAAGTCGTCGGTGATGCTTACGGTTTAGCTACGATTTTAGAGAAAATTCAAACCAATATACACAATAAAATAATAACTATGGTAAAGTATTTTATATTTTTGATTTTTGTCAAAAAATTAACTGTAATTACCATATTGTAGGTTAATGTTCTCATACCGTCATATGCTTATGAGGTTTGTGTGTATAGTTTATTCTAATATATAGGTTGTCCAAACGGCTTATAATGTGCTCATATCGGGAAACCATATGGTGAGTTAATGTTTACATTGATATATTCTTATCAAAACAATATATTTTGTACTAATATCTTTTTAATATTTGTAGGTGCACTTGTTAAAACAACAAATGGAGCAAGAGAAGCAAGAGAAGAAATGCTTAGAAATAAAATAGTAGAGATTCGTAAATGTGATAAAACACGTGAAAAAGAAATGAAAAATCATATTGTTGAATTGAAGCAACTTTTGTTTTTAGGTTACAATCACCCTCACCACCCATTTGAGACATGTACACACATTGTCTTATAAGCATTCTATGTTTAAATTCTGTGACTATACGCGTTATTTTGTGTATTAAATATAGTTATATATTAGAATTAAAAGGTGCATAAAACGTCGGTTAAAATAAATTATAATGGAAAATAAAGCATTATCATTCATAGTAAATCGTTGCTAATAAAGTCGGTAATTCATCGGTATAGGTAAATTAAAATTATAATATAAAAATACATTTCGCCAGTAAGCCATCGCCGAATAATGTCAGTAATTCGTCATTATCGTCAGTAAGTCATCGCTGAACGTTTGTAATTGTCGCTTTAAGTTTATAATTAAAAAATAAAAACAAGAATCGTTGGTAAGCTGGCGTTAAAAAACTTCAGCGTAGAATAACTGTCGGTAATGCACCACTAAGTTTTATGCCAGTTCGTCGGAATTTGTTTTTCCTTGATGTAAAAGCTAATAATTATGATTTAACTTTCAGCAATATGTTTTGCAATGCTTTTGAGACGGGTTTTTTGCCGGTAAGGAATCAAATGGTCAGTAATTTTTGTTAGAAAATTTAGTGACCAATTAAGTTTTTACCAACAATTTATTTTCGTTGGAAATACGTAAGGAGATAGAGTTAGCGAAGCTTTTCAAACGCTCATTTCCATCTTTGTTGTGAGCAAATACTGATTATAATCTAGTCGATAAGTTCACTAAAAGTAGGGATTACAACCAGACGGGTATGGACAGGTATTGTGATCCTAGATCCATACCGAATTATAAAACTGTGTCTCCCCCGTCCCGTCTGGTAGCCGGTTACAGGGCCGGCCCTAGTGCCTAGGGCATAATTTGGGCTAGGGGGCATCAGATGTCTAGTCCAATATGTATATACCTAAGATCATTTAGAGAAAAAAAAGTACAGACTTACATTTTGGCCTTGGGAGTTGGAGAAAGCGGAAGAAATGAAGAGGTGATAGCCGAGTTCGGTGACGGGAAGGAACCGAAGAGGTGGAAGTCGAATGGCTGACTTCGAGTTCGAGACATTCAATGGCTATACTGATTTCGTTCAATCCCTCCTACTATCTTGCCCCAATTTCGACCATCGCACGTACCATCGCAAATTCATCAATAAGCCGTCGTCCGTCGTTCTTTGAGACACTCGTGGCCGTTGCCCGTCGTTCTTCGAAATACCGTCGCCCGTCGCCGACTGCCGTCGCCCTAGAGGCTAAGGCTTCATGTTTGTATTTTTCAATCTTTTACTCATGAGTATATACTAATTTCTTTTTTTTTTGTTGATTAATGGTAGTTGAGGAATGAGTAGAGCTGCACAGGCAGAAATATATATCTTGCTTTATTTTATCATATTCTTCTCATATGATTATCAATTTATCACATTATATAAATGTTGAACTTGAAAACAAAATTATGTTTTTAATTTTCTTGTTAAAATCAAGTTATGAACTTATGATTTTTGAAGAGAGTTGTGCTTTATTTTATCATATTTGCCTCATATGATTATCATTTTATCAGATTATCACTTTATCAATATTTTTTTCTAAATTTCTATGAATGATGTATCATGTATATATATGCCCTAATTTTCTAAGAGGATAAAATATGTGTATTCTTATAGAAATCTGATTTGTTGCAATCTTATATAATTAATCAAAGTATATCTACCTAAAAGAGTCAAGGTTCATTATACAACCTTTGAAGTTTGAAGCCTTGAAGCTTAATCGGGTTTTAGCCTTCTAAACTTAAGCTTTATTTTGTATTATGTGATTTATGTTTAATGTCTTCGCTGCTTAATTGCTTTATATGCTTAGTTACTTGATTGCTTAGTTGCTAGATTGCTTAGTTAGTTAGTTGCTTGATTTAACCACTAGCATGTCTCATCGATCACAACCATCGGGTGATCAAAATAAAAAACGTAAAAAAAAGAACAAGAACTTATTAATTCATTACTAGGATCACTAAAGAAATATATTGTTAGACAATAAATGAACATGTACTCGTTTGTGCGTAGTATATTTCGTACATAGGGGCATTAGTAGCCTGCTTCGCATTAGGCATCAAAACACTTTGGACCGACCCTGCCCGGTTAGTATATAACTATCTGAGTGGTGGATATACTTGAAAGTAGTATGTATCCCTGAATGATCTTAATGAATTAAAATTTACCAAAAATTATTTTCATTTCTTTAAGCTTTAGCACAATGACATATAATGAGTTAGATTTGTTTTAATAATTTTAATCTCTATCAACAAGTTCAAAATTTAATACTTATTACATATATAAAGTTATCCACATACAAGTTTTAAAACATGTTCAAGATTTAGTACTTGTTACATAAATACATTTATCCACATTTAAGTTTAAAATATCTGAATTTTATGATAAATGTAATTCAAACTTTACATAAATAGTAAAAATAGTATTATTAATCTCTATTCATTTATTCTCTCACATTAATAGTTTCAGAAATTTGAAATAGTTAAAAGATATATATGATTAATTCTGAATTAAGTTTCTAATTTCGTATATGTAACCTACCACGAACAACGCACATAGTAAACTTATAATAATTCTATATAATATTAAAATCTTAATTTATTAGTAATAAACTATAAATATAATAAAAATATAAATGGTTGAGGGTCGGGTAAATAAGATAGAGTAATTGGACGGGTATTAACTAAAACTATTACAGTCTCAAATCCATAAAAACCTTAATATACTAGTAATAAAATATAAATATAACAATTTATTTGTCCCAAATGTTTCATGTTCAGGTTTTCCCTTCGGAATCAAGTATTTTTCCATCCCTAACTAAAAGTTTTATTGTAGCCATTGGACTTGGTAGGTGTTTTTAAATACAATTAAGCCTCATGAGCTCAAGACAAAGGAAGTATTTCTTTTTAGAATCCATATTTCTCTACATGTTGATTGTAGATACTCTTGGAGTTTGATGAGTTGTTGAATATTATGTCATGACAGTTTTGAAACCAAGATAGTTAAATTTTGTAAATGGATTGAATACTTTCTCATATTGTTGTTTTTCTAATTTTAACCTATTTATTTTCTTGTCAGGTTCGGGTCGTGTCAATTTTTCAAGTCGGGTTCTTGTCGATCCATTTAGGCCAAATGAGATCTACGAGTATTTTTCTAGTTTTCGAGTATGATCTTCGAATACGATTTTCCTTTTCAATTTTTCTATCAATCTTTCAAATTTCTAGTATTCGAACATTTAAATTTGGTATTTGTTTCGGTTTCATTCGAATTTTGATTTTACCATTGGGTCAATAATGGTTTAACCGTCAAAGTTTTACTTCAGTTTCGGTTTAATCATCAAAGTGTTTTTCAAACAATTTTACCATAATGTTTGAATTTATAATTATTTAATCCTCAAAATTATACCTTCTTTCTGGTTTAAACCTTAAAGTTTTTTCTCAAACGATTTAACCCTTAATTTTTTGTTAAAAAATGATTTAACTCTCCAAGTTTGGTTAACTTTTTAATAAAAAGTAAAAAGCATAATGAAGTAGAGAGGGTAAAATCGAAAACATACGAAACTTAAGTGATTAATCAGTTTTTTTAACAAAATTTCAAGGTTTAAATCATTTGAAAAAAAAAAGTTTGAGCTTTAAATCATAACAAATTCAAACTTTATGGTAATTTCATTTAGAAAAAAACTTTGATAGTTAAACCGAAATTGAACGAAAACTTTGATGGTTAAACCATTATTGACCCTTTACCTTTTTATTCAACTTATATAAATGAATATAATAAAAATTATGATATACTACTATTTAGTACCAATAAATAATGTCATTGAATAACCCAATAATTTAAAATTACTTATAATTAAATAGAATTACGAATCGAATTCAAAATATTAAAGTACCACATATCAAATTTAAAAGTACCAAAATTATATAGTCAAAATAACAAATACCAAGTTGACGTACTGTTGTTATAATTGTAAATTAATAGTGTTTGTTTTAAGTTTTTAAGGTTTAAGGGTTTCGTACTTTTGTTGAATCCTAAGATGTCATTCCCTTATTTGAATTCACAATCTTTTTTTCAAAATTTAAAATTTAAGTATTAAATAAAATTTTATCATGTTATAGTTTTACCCTTAAGCGAGCCAGTCATACCGATCACTTTCAGGTTGACCATAACCCGACCCATTTATTTTCGTGTGGATTGCGTGTCAACCTACTTTTGATCCATTTCGAATTCTTGTCACTTTTTTGTATCGTGTTTGGGTCGAGTTTCGTGTTGACCCAAAAATTGTCAACCTTAATCTTATTCCTGGTTTTACGAATAATATTTTTCCAACACCTGTAAATTTATGTACAACCCCTAAGATCACCCGTAGTGGGTGGCCCAACGCGTTCGGCTTTGCACTCAGGTACCTCGGGTAGCCAAGGAACACCCCAATGAGTTGGCCCATCGGGTCAATCCTTCGGCTCCCCCTACCCCGTCTCACCTGATTTTATTTATTTTTTTTTTCCTTTTTGACTGTTACATAAAGTATATAAAAAATTCTTTTGTTTCTTCTCTTTCCCCTATAAATATATCACTACACACTTTTAAATTTACATCTCAAATCCTATATTTCTCTCTATCTTTCTTCTTCTCTTCTACTAAAAGAATATTTAGTTTTTATACAATATGGATTCACCACAACCCGCTTCATCGAGGGCATCATCGTCATCCATGTCAACTGAAGAGCTCGTCAAGCAGGAAAACAAAATTTTTAAAGGGTTGGTTCGAGAAGTGGCAATGCAATTTTCGGAGTTCATCATTGTCATCCATATCAACGAGAACGACTAGCCCACTAGATGTTTTTATTATTTATTATTTCCAATTTAGAGTTTTGTAATTTTTATTTTGTAATAATAATAGTCTATTAATGTTATTAAAACTTTTATTTTGATTATTTCTTATATTTTTATATTTATACAATTTATAAAATAAGTTAAAAAAAGTGGGGAAAATATTGGGTTAGTTGGGTTATGTTATACTTGAGTTTGAGGTAAGACATAGAAAGGGGAAGAAAAAGTGATGTAACGCTGATGTGGTTATGTTATACTTGGGTTTGGGGTAAGAGAGATATATGAGTGCTATACTCATGGCCTAATAGTAGTTTATTTTTATTTTTTTTATATATTTAGTGCCACTTAGTTGATATGCGTACCCTATTACTGCAGCATCATCTATAGCTGGATGAGAAACCAATACATCCTCCAAATCAGCCGGAGCAATCTGCAGTAATTTTCAAAGGTAATTGTTGTATGTTATATTATTGAACGACTTAAATTCTGTATATAAACAAACAATGAAGTATATGAGAATGTGACTCCGATTGTATTGGTCGAAGAAGCTCGATTCATATTTAAGTCAAAGGTTTTTGTAGTGAGAAAACTACTTCTTGGTTTGCCAACTCGATAACAATGTTAGCATAAAACACTAATACTTAATTTAACATTAAAAAAATTATAAAATCACACTACTGTAACCCCCGAAACCGTGTATGCACAAACCATATGTATCCGAAAAAAGAGGTTCAATGTACTTCTACTTTATATTTTCTTATCCATTAACTTACACATACTTACACAGACAAGACATATGTCAAAATCTAGAGAAATGATAAAGAAAAATAATTAGTGGATTCTACATCAGATGATTAGAATGATGAAGTATGAAGATTTAATGGGAGGAAATATAACTTTTCATCCGAAAATACATTCGTTCTTCAGACTACACTTTGATGAGTTGGAGATATAAAACGACTTATCATTTCTCTACTAGAGAATTGTAAACAAACAATAACTCCCGCACATAAAAAACGAAGACCTAAGTATTGAAATGAGAGATAAAATATGGAGATGTTGAATGGAAAAGTAGTACAATCGAAAAATACAAAGAAGAAGGTATAAATAGGAAACCTAACAAACCATAATAGTTAGACGGGTCTAACTAACTAAATTGGTCAAAGCCTTTTATTATGCTAACACTAAGAATACATAAATATATACTTTCCCATACTCGGTTTCGGGGGTATACTCCCTAACTCCCACTTATAGACTTAACCTTTTTAGAGTAAATTACATGTTTATTCCCTGTGGTTTGACTCATATTGTATCTACGGTCCTTAAACTTCAATTATTACACTACGAGTCCTACTATTCGGATTTTGTAACACTAATGGTCATGTGTACTCCTTATGCACTTAAAAGGATAAATTTACCCTTTTATTATTAATTTGTTATTTTTATGTCTTTTATTCATTTTACAAATTAATTACTAATTTATAAATATTTAATAAACAAATGAAATCACTTTAAATTGCCACCACCACCGAAAACTCAAACAATCACCACTAGCCAGCGTCTACCACCACCACCTCATCCCTGACCACCCTCCATTAACACCCACCTAACCCTAATAATTGTCAAGAACAAGATCTAAAAAACGCAAACCACCATGAAGAACAAGATCTGAAAATTGCAAACCACCATCATGAACAAGATCCGAAACCCAAACCATCATCAAGAACAAAATCTGAAATTCGCAAACCACCATGAAGAACAAGATTTGAAAAACGCCACCATCATTAAGAACAAGAACTGAAAATCGCAAACCACCGACACGAAAAAGATAACCGCCACCACCGTCAAGACCAAAATTTGAAACTCAAACCAACATCAAGAACAAGTCATAAAGTCGCAAACCGCCATCAACAACAAGACATGAAAATTGCCACCACAAACCCTAATATGAGAGAGATCGTGTGGCGGTGGTGGTGGTGTTGATGAAGTTCGGTGGGTGTTGATTAAATCGCATGAACAAATCCTAATTTGAAGGGAGGGGGATGGTGTGTGTATGTGTGTGTGGAGAGAGAGATAATAGTGACAGAAAAGACCCTAATTTGAAATGAAGTGGTGGTGATGATACGATAGTGGTAATGGGTGACAGAACACACACATATCTTCGTTGATGTGTTTTTTTCTCCACCGAGATTATGGGGGACGGAAAAAGACCCTAATCGCAGACACACACTAATCACTATAAGATAGAGAGATTGACGGAGTAAGGGGTTGCACATGGTGATGCGACTAGGGGAGATGGTTGGTAACGGTGGTGTTGTTCTATGGTGAAGGGGACGGTGATGGGTGGTGGTGGTTGGGTGGAGAAGAAGGAAGGGAAGAGAAGATAGTGGTGGTGGCGGTGGAGAAGAAGGGAGGGGATAGTAGATGATCGTGATGGAGGTAATGGCAGAGGTACATCCTAGACAAAGAGAGAGAGTTGTGGGTGGTATGATGAGCTGTGGGTTGTAGTGGTGCTGGCGAAGAGAAAATGGGGAGCACATAAGGGATGAGGTGGGGCGGTGGTTGACTTTTGTATATATAAATGTATATATTATATATTATATAATAACATAATAGTTTATTAGTTGAATTATTATTTTTGAATTATATAAATTAAAGAAAATAATAATAAAGTGAAAAAGTAAGGGTACTTTGGTTCTTTAAGTTACAATAGGACTACTAGTGTAACAAAATCCAAACAATAGGGACTATTAGAATAATAAATAAAGTTAAAGGATTGAGGTTGTGATAACAGGGACAATTCGTGTAATTTTCTCAATTTTTTATATTCGCTGGGAGAAAATATTACCTGAAATCCCTTGTACTTTATAATATCTTTGATTCGATCAACAATATATAAGAAACCTTGATGGTCAAAATAGACAATGTCTCCGGTATGTAGCCACCCATCTTTATCAATTGTTGAAGAAGATGCCTCCAAATTGTTAAAATATTCTAGCAAAAGACCAAAATAAAGTTTAGCAATTTTTATAAAATCCTATCAACTATCTCATCTCTAACAATTTGATTGAAACTTTTTGTCTAGGCTATTTAATTTGTTTTCTAGAATTCAAGTTTTCAATTTTTATCATTTATTGATCACATATTCGGAAGTAATTAATTACCTTTCATAATAGCAGGCCCTCGTAACTGCAACTCACCAGTTATTCCTGGAGGCAAACACAAGCCAGTAACAGTATCTACAACTTTGGCTTGCATGTTAGGAGCCAACAACCCAGCTGATGAGTAATTCTTAGTGTCTTCTGTGTTGAATCCATATGCTCCAACACCACTTGATTCACTCATGCCATAAGCCTATAACACATATATATAAAGTAAAGTAAGAGCTACTACCATTACATAACCAATTCCTCATGGCCTGCCGGGTAAGGACCGACCTCTTCACAGCGTGTGGAGGTTGGCCAGGGGTAGTAAGAAAACGACCACGTTAACAATTAGGCCGTAAGCATCCGAGCAAAATGCTCAACCCCCTGGAAGAACTCCTCTGTAATAAAAGTTACATGACTTCATTCATAAATTCGTTCTTAGAGTATATATATAACCACCTGACTAAAATCAACATGAGGAAAAGTTTGCACAAAGTCCTCTATGCTTTTGGCATTCAAAGGAGCTGCTCCACAAAGCACTTGTTTTAAGCTCTTCAACTGATAGGCATAAACACTCCTTCCTATTTTGGTCAATGTTGTTACTAATGGAGGTACAACTATGAAATGAGTGACATCATACTTAAAGATAGCTCTTGCAATTTCATTAGGAGTGAATTTGCTCATGACAACTATGGATGAACCTAAAGACAAGATTCCCATAGAGAAAAATAAGAGACCATAAATATGAAACATGGGTAAAATAGCCAAATAAATATTCTCTTCATTAGGGTTCTTGTACTGTGATGCTCTGAATCGAACAAAAAGCTCAATCCCACAAATCAAATTTTTATGAGTCAAGACGACACCTTTACTAGGACCAGTAGTGCCAGATGAATACAAAATTACAGCAGTGTCATTTTGGTTTGTTTTTTGAGGTAGGGGGCTTTGTTCAGTTGAAATAAGCTTATGAAAACTTGAGAAATCAACATGGTTTGGATCAAAGTTTGCATTTTCTGGTACCCCAACGGAGACTATTCCTAATGCCTTCAATTCTTCCACTCTAGTAGGCGAAGTGAAAGCAAGTTTCGCATTACAATCAAGTGTTTGTTTTCTAATCTCTGTGATACTGCTTAAAGGATTCATTGTAGTTGCTACTGCGCCAAGATATAACACACCTAAGAAAATGGCACTGAAGTATACCGAATTCGGCAAAAGCATTAGAACAACATCACCTTTGGAAATGCCCATTTGTTGCTGAAGTCCATAGGCTATGGATTTCACCATTGATTGAAGTTTTGCATATGACATTTGATACCCAATTGAGGAATCAATGAAGGAAGTTTTTCCATTGTGCTTGTATGAAAATATGTGGGCTGCAACATTCAAAACTTGGTCCGAAGGGAGAGTTATTGGTGAGTGTTTGCTGCTGTATACTCCTGATTCTTGAGCATACCAGAAGTGAGGATCATTGGGCTGTTGTTGCTTATATGGAATTTGAAAGTTCTCTCTTTTTTCTGAAGAATGGATGTCATTTGATAGTATTTTGCTGGAGAATGCACACATGGCCGTTTTATAGATTTTGTTGGAAAATGTTATCATGGTTGTTTTTTGGATTTTTAGAAAGAATGTTGTCATGGATTCTTACAAAGTACTAATTGAAAGTAGATGGTTTCAGGCTTGTGTTTGTTTTTGTATGTCATAAAGTGATACCATGTTACTTATATATAAAATTATTTCCTCCTAGTATAGTAGTATCTATTAAATTAAGGGTAAATTCCCATAACTAACTTAAATTTTAAAAAATTTCAATAAATAAATTCATGTAAGGTCCAATTTTTTAGGCCGAAAAAGAACAATCAATTTTAATTTGTGATAAGGAGGGGAACACCGCAACCATTTTGAGAACCGATCAAAAGTAGTTGCTATGGCAATAAGTTAATTTTTTTAAAACACCTAATTTATTTATGTCGCAAATAATATCATTTTAATTGGAAAAAAACCTCAGAATAATGATCAAGACCCTCTCTTCTTCCGAGTTTTTTTGCCAAAATGGTATATTTGAAAAAATTATTTACCAAAGTTGTATAGTTCTAAAAATATTTACCAATATGGTATAGTAACAAAAATATTTACCAAACTAGTATACATTTAAAAATATT
>JAUEJL010113928.1:0-12325 GCA_032274825.1 Drosophyllum lusitanicum | reverse complement strand
GAGATTGACTGTAGTAACACCCAAGGTTTTGGATTATAATTATTGAAAATATTTATTGTTGAAATATTTACAGAAAAAGAAAATGCTTCCGCGATTATGTGAAAAATGTGTTTCAAATTGAGGTTTGAAAAAGTTTAAATTTGGTCTGAAAATCGGGGTGTTACATGAACTCCTTGAAGTATGCGATCAATATATTCACTTCTTTAATATATTAATCAAAACATGAGCTTTCTAAAATTTTATTTTTTAAATTACATACTTTGAAAAATTATAATATATTTAAGTGGAACTCCTGCAATTCCTCAAATACACCATTGATACTACCATAAATCATTAGACTTGTTGAAAAAGAAATAAGTACGCAATTCATGTCCACTATGAAACTTTTAAAGAGATGATAATTCGTGTCTGAATCTTATATTTAAAAAAGAGTCATTTGATGAAGTATTGAAAATATATTATTAATAAACCAAGTAAGGAACAATGAATTAATCTATTTCTTTATATTTTGGGCAATGTTTCAATATATTACAAAGTAATAAGACGAAATGCTGTTTTTTTTAATTAATAAAAAAAAGTAAGAGGCCATTATTATGTGTAGTGGAGAAGTGTGTTGTTAATCATGGCAAGGTGGAAATAAGTGGACTTGATTAATAATAGATTATGTTATAATGATCTGTGATTATTTTATTTTTAAAAAATGGAATAAAATATTATTATAACATTTAACTCTTAAACGTCTTGACACTAATTTACGTTTTTGGTTTAAAGTATGACTCATAATAACCAATGTTACATGATTTACTTGATTGAACAAAATATGACTTTGATAGATCAAGATTGAGAATGATTGACCATTTTTAACTAATTTAGAATAACCTAGAGTGACGAGTACATTTGAATAGTGTTTTTAATTTGTTTGAACGGCAAGTTGTGTTTTTAATAACTATGAGATTTATCAAAAGCAAAGATTAAAGGGGCACCTCAAAGTGTTATGATTGGATAGTTTTTGACATTGAGTTCTAGTAGTGTCTCAGATGATCGAGTTTCTCATGAATGGACATAGTCTTTAAGACTTTTATCAAGGTTTTCAATTATGAGTTTAGCTAGGCATGAGACTTCTCATATGCAAATAGAGCAGTTCAACAAGTATATTGTCAACATGGAATTTTATAAGCTAGTAGGATGGTAGATAAGAAAATGTGGCCCATTGATTAGAGGTTTTCATGGGGCGGATAGTGAATTTTTGCAAACAGCGGGTACCCGAAGGGAGGTGGGTATCCACGGTTCGAGTCATGGTAACCCTAAAATTGAGTTGTTTTTCATTTTTGTTGTTTTCAACAAGTTCAGATTCATAATAAAATAATAAACAATGGTAGAAACAAGTCAACAATAATGAATAAAGTTGACTTGTTTATCGATTTCAGTGTCTCTATGTTAAACTCTTGATATCGAAGCTCAAAAAATAATTGGGGGAGACGGTGGGGACTAGTAGAGGTAATTTAGGTAGTTTTGAGAAATTTAAGTTTTCTAATGGCTTTTGTTACTTCATATTAACAATGTGTGTGTGTGTGTGTATATAAAAGTTAAAAGCATACGGGATGGGGCGGGTACCCGCGGATATTGAATTTTAAAATCGGAACCCGTGCTGTGTTCAACGGGTACCCTAGTTTTCGTGGTTTTCGGGTTACAGGTTTTACGTGTATCCTTTTTTCGGTTTCGGTTCATACGGGGCAGATAGGTTTTTTAGTTTTTTTTAACACCTTAAGATAAAGTATACTTGTACTAATGTTTTTTGTTTTAGTTATTGAAATAACTAATATCGTTTTTTCAATAAAAGTTTTCTTATATATTATAAGAGAGGCATGTTTTTCCTTTACGCACATGCCTAAAATTTCACAGAACACCTCTGATGATCAATGCCAACATGATTCGCACGTGTTAAAGATCAGTCAAAGGTTTCATTTACATGTTGACAAATAATTTTGGAAGTATGAATTTAATATTGTGAATGCATCGAAGTGATTTCAATGTTCATAAAGAACGAGTGATGTAATAAGCGTGATAGTTTTAAATATTTTATACGCAATTAATTGATGTATTTATAAAGTGCTTTAATATCATGTGTGTCACTTGTTGGGACAATTTTACATTTTCACTACTTGTTTAAACAATTATATATTTTTAATGTGATGCTAATGACATTAGGAACTATACTACAAGTGTAAGAACTTATAGCAGTTGAATAGTGTCTTCGTATTGTTAAAATTGGTTTTTAACATCTGTGTTTGTTGAAATGATCAATGACAACTTGATCAAATAATTAATTAACAACATACAAGGAAAGTAGTTAGGTAAACTATAAACATTATCAATATACACAAGCATGTGTAGTAGTTTGAGTGGATATTATCTAGCCCACTTTTATTTTAAAGTAAGGTAAAATGACAAATTTACCCTTTTGTTTCTATTTTATTCTTTTATTTTCAACTTTTACTCATTTTATACATTAATTTTTAATAAATATTATTTAAAGGTAAAATAACAAATTAAATTTGTATACATTAATTATTAAATTTTACTCTTTTATTTTTGTTGTTTAGTAGTCCGAACCACCATACACCACCGCCACCATCGGATATTGCCACAACCAATTGAGCACCACCGCCCCATCCTCTCTCTCCCACCTCCTTTTTTTCTCTCTTTCCACCACATGCATTCAAACAAACCACCACCACCAACCACCATTTCCACCATCTACCGACTCGTCCTAGTCGATGTCACCACCACCACTGCTGCCTTTCTCACTCTCTCTACTCCACACCGCCTCCACCGCCAACAAAAACAAGGTGAAAATCACATAAAGCAACGTTAAAACACAAAATCAAACCTATTGTTCTTGAAATCAAGCCTAGATCTGGTTCAAACCAGATCAATCACACATAAAATCAAACCCAGATAAGAACCCCTAACCAAATTTGAAGACAGATCTGAACAAGAGTCTACAAATTTTAGCCAAAAACTTGATCTGATACCCTAACCAAACTCATGTTTAGTGGTGCTGGTTTTAGTGGCGGAGTGCAGTGGTTGTGGCGGCGGCCAAGTGCAGTGGTGGTGGAATGGTGGCACTCGTATGAAGATAGAGAGAGTATAGTGAGACAAACTCGATCGGAAACCCTAACCAAACAAACTCGTGTTCGGTGGTGGTTTCAGTGGCAAAGTGCAGTGGTTGTGGCGGTGGCGAAGTGTAGTGGTGGTGGAGCTTGTATGAAAAAAGAGAGCAGTGGTGACGCTCATCTGAAGAGAGTATAGTGAGAGAGACAGGGTATAGTGAGAGATATGAAGGAGAGAGAAAGTGTAATTTTTTTATTAAATAAAAGGATATATATTATAAAAAAATTAAAATTAGTAAAAAGACTTATATGCCCTTGAATTAATGGATTTGACTAACACCTGAAGTTACAAATGATCAAACTAGCCTCGAAATGGTTTATAAAGGATTGTCCTAACCACTTTTAAAGTTAAAGTACTAAATCAACAGAAATAACAAAGTTAAAAGACTATTTGACCAAATAACTCTAAAAACAATACCTTAACTTTTTTAATCCCAAAAATCTAGACATTTTTATCACAAAATAATAACAAAAATTAAAATAAAACAAAAAAAAAAATGCATTGTAAGTACATAAGTTATAAGTATATACAAGAAAAAAGCCGCGACATATATTTTAGTTTTCATGTGAAAAACTACGATCATTTTAGAATTGAGTAAAATTTACCATTCACGAAGACTTAAATCAAGATACACAGAAGCCCCTTTTAAATAGAGAGATGAGTTACAAACAACAAAGTTTTATTATACACAACAAAATATATATGTTTTGATAATATACCATCGAAAAGTGTAGATGAGAAAAACATATCACAAATTTATAAAAATAAAGATATCATAATATTTGTACATCACTAATTTTTATTAGGGTTTAGTTCACCAAAATTTATCCAAGTTGTCATGTTTTGCTATTATATGTATGGGACTTAAAAAATTTCTATTGTGTGTATCAAACTTTTAACATGTCGCAATTGTGTGTATTATACTTTTTATTATATGTACTAAACTTGTACGTTTTTTCATATTTTATGTAACCAAAATATATACAATAGCAACAAATTAAAAGTTTGATACACACAATAGATACCTTTAAAGTCCGACACACACAATAACAGAACGTGACAACTTAGATATATTTTAGTGAACTAAACATTTTTTATTATGTTCATTTTTAAAACTAGAGTCTGATTTATGTAATTATCTTTTAGTTTTTGACTGGCATATTTCTCAACCTGAAAAAGGAAATTGTATCCTATATTTTCTCAACAAATAATTTCGTACTTTCCTATTCTCTATCGACAAGCTACCACTCACCATACTTTCATTGTCGTAGCCGGAAATATCAAAATCCCACCGTGTATTCACGGCCTTACTCCACCGGAAAGCACCTAAATTCATCACTCAGATGCTTCCTCTTTCCAACACACCTCATTCGCCGCATAAACCCCAAACCCTCTTTTAGATCGAAAAAACTCTTCCAGTTCACTCAAACATTATCTCCCGCGCACATGGCTTATCTTCTCTGTATTTTCCTTTGGATCCTCCTCCTCCGATTTACCGTCTACGGCGGAAATAGCAAATGTCCCTCCGGTAGGGTATTTTTCCTCTAGATCCTCCTCCAACCCACATTCGAACGAGTTTGGAACATTTTATTTTAAAACATAAAAACTTTCAACTAATTGAAACTCTAAAAATTCTGCGCCAAACATATTGTCATTGTGTGTTTGATAGATATGAACTCAAAGACTTGAAATCGAAACATACACTCTCACAAACTTGGAAATCATATAAGAAACATACACTCTAATCAATACACATATGTAAATCAAGAGAGGAGGGATTAGATGTGTTTTTTATTCTAGATCTACACTCCCCTTATCACAAAGGTCATAGACGAGTTAGCTCTTACACATAAAACTTTAATGGGCCGGTCTTGGGCCCATTCCCTAAAAAAACAACTTATACTACATAAACCATAAAATATATGCACGATAACAATGTATATCCTAACAACCCAAATTCATTTACAACTTCAGACAATACTATATATATTTGAAACAAAAAAAATATATTTATATATTTTTAGTACCTATGTATTATATTTCTAGTTACAACAATGTCATCCTCATAAAACGAGAAAATCAACAAGTTGACGGTCTTTTTGGTAATGAATAAGAGTACGTAGTTAACTTTTGTTTGAAAAAGACAAAAAAATCGATTATGTTTTTAGTCTGATTTTCATTTTACACTATTTTGGGGCCGGCTCGCTTAATACTATATATATAAAAAACTTTGTTTACAAACTCTGAGATAAGTTGTATGACTTTATCTAAATATCTTTATTAAAGTCACCATATAAAGATGTGTTAGGAACTAAACTGACGTAATTAGCAAGCTTTGTTTAAAGTGTATTTTACTTTATATTTTGGAAGCACTACCATTAGAGTTAGATGGCATATAAGACGTATTTTGACTTACCCAAGTTTTCAGAATCAACATTATTTGTATTGTTTTGTTGTACCAATGTTCGTACCCTCACTAGGATCACCCTCTTTTGATATTGTAAATTTGTGGCCGTTTGGCCATTAGGGGTGGATGTTGCTCAGATACCATGTAAGTTTGTGTGGTTTTAATTTAAAATCAATTGATTACGAGTTATTAACCCATGACCCTTACTAAACACATTACAAAGTCGCACTTAGTCCGATGTGGGTAATACTTAACACGCCCCCTCACGTGTGTCATCTTTTGCACCAAACACGTGGATACTTATGGGTTACTTGGAGCGTTTAGCCAACCACGGGTAGACCTAGCTCTGATACCATGTAAGTTTGTGAGACTTCAACTCAAAACCAATTGACTATCACTGGAGTAACTAGAACCCTTATTAAGCACATTACAAAATGTCCCTCATTCGATATGAGACAATACTCAATAGGTATATCAACATTTGATGAATTAGTCTCATGATTAGTATCAGTAATTTAGTTAACATAACCACTTTTTCCTCACCGTCATCATCATGATAAGTCCCATCCCCTTCATATCGAGCCTTGAAGCTTAAAAACTCTCATTACATTACATGGTGTGTCAAAGAAATTCACGAGTAACAGAGAAAATTTAAAACGAATTCATTAGATTTTTTAAAGTCTATCTTATCTTTCATAGTAAAGCAAAATATATTTTATAAAGTTTCTAGAAAATATTAGCGTCAATAATTGTTTAACCATCAAAGTTTTCATTCAATTTCGATTTAACCATCAAAGTTTTTTTCTAAACGAAATTACAATAAAGTTTGAATTTATTATGATTTAAACCTCAAACTTTTTTTCAAATGATTTAAACCTTGAAGTTTTGTTAACAAAATTGATTAATCACTTAAGTTTTGTATGGTTTTCGATTTTACCCTCTCTACTTGATTATGCATTTTACTTTTTATTAAAAAGTTAACAAAACTTAGAGGGTTAAATCATTTTTTAACAAAAATTTAAGGGTTAAATCGTTTGGAAAAAACTTTAAGGTTTAAACCAAAAAGAAGGTGTAACTTTGAGGATTAAATAATTATAAATTCAAACTTTATGGTAAAACTGTTTGAAAAAAACTTTGATAATTAAACCGAAACTGAAATAAAACTTTGATAGTTAAATCATTATTGACCTTTCTGAATATTATTAAGTTTTTCTAAAGGATCATTTATGTAATATTAGAAAGGGTAAAATATGTATTTTAAAAAAGTTAACACAAACATCATTAAAGTTAACGGACAAAGGACCATCCATGTTCAACTTTTAAAAATTAAGAACTGAAATTGCAAGATTTTCAAATAAAAGACTGAGAATATGATATGGACATAACTTAAAAACCATCCGTGTAATTAACTCCCATAACAATGACATTTTCAAAGAACATAAGTAGTATTCATATTCCATTTGTACACATTAAACATCAAGTCACCAACTTAAAAATCACAATAAAAAATAAAGAGTTTAGTTCACTGAAATGTATCTAAGTTGTCACGTTTTGCTATTATGTGTATCGATCTTTAAAGTTTCTATTGTGTGTATTAAACTTTTAATTTGTTTATATTGTATGTATTTTGGTTACATAAAAAAGTAAAAAATTTACAAGTTTAGTATATTCAATAGAAAGTTTAATACACACAATAATAACAAATTAAAAGTTCGATACACACAATAAATTTTTTTTAAGTTCAATACATATAATAATAAAACATGACAATTTAGATACATTTTTATAAGCTAAACCCAAAAATAAAATACGAATAGCTCATTACATATAATTCATAATGGCACAGATATCGCAAGCTTAGATTTAAGTTTTCTTAACATATAAAGTGACATCTTCTATTATAAGTAAAAGACTAATTTAAATTATCTTTATTAAATATATCTATCAGTTTAAGTAAAACTAGTTTAATAGACCGTATATAAATACGAGAGTTGTTTATGTAAGCTTTAAACATTTATGGTGTGAAATCTTAAATATATAATAAATCCATATATCAATAACAAATCAAGAAATATTTATGAAAATCGAAAGACGAAGAAAGAAAATTGAGATACTCACATATTTGCGCTGATAGTTGTAAGCCATTTTAGGAAATAAATAAGAATGATTAATGGGAAAAATTCTAAGAATAATTTAAAGCAATTTTGAAAGAGAGGATTCTAATTGGTAAAAGATATTATAAAAATAGTTTGATTATGTCATAAGTCTATTTTTAATAATAATAATAATAATAATATTTATATCTATAAGTTTAAGTAAAATTAAATCTTTTTTTTTGTTAAAAATTTAATTTAATTTTTTAGATGGTTAAACTTCATATACGATTCAAAATCAAAGCGTGTGGACCTTTTTAAAACTTTGTTTCATATTGAAAAAAAGTACATTCAATACATATTCATTGAGTGTATTTCTTATACGCATTAAAAATAATTTTCAATAATATATATATTTTTGAGTATATTCGATGTAGAAAATGTGTCGTATGACAAATCCTATAAATATTAATAAATATAGTAATCATTAATTGTAACAATAATTTTTAAAATTAATAAATTTAATTTATTTTTAATTATAACTAATAAAAATCTGATCTAATTGTCTTTAATTGTAACAATAATGATCGATTGATTTTACAAAAATACAATAATGTCTCTTTGTATCATGATACCATGTTTCTGCCATCACTTCTGTCCCCCCCCCTCACGTCAATGTTTCCACTGCTAGTCTGTGTATTGACGCTGTCTGTCTTCATTTTTTTAGTTTTTTATTTTTTAGTGTTTTATAATTATTTAATACCTTTTTAATAATGTTTAATATTTATAATTTTATAAATCAAATCATGTCTCACACTAACATTTAATCTATTATTTTAATATATAAATAATAATTTATTTTATTTAAGATCATATCAAGCTATATGTTTTGAGCAATTTATTCATACATTATCAAAATTAGCCTCTTCACAGATATATATCTCGTGCTCTGATTCGTCTAGAAATTTTATTTTTCAAATAAATGATTTTTTCCGCCATTAATATATTGCTAATCGATGGCTAATATGTCTATAAGAATCAAGTTATATTTTCTTGCTAAACCATCTAATCTATCTATAGTTTATGAGAAAGTTAGTTTTTAGAGTTTAATATATTAAAAAATAACTTTGATAAACTAAATCCTCGATGTTTTGAACGGCAAAAACACTTTTTATATATGTCCATAGTGAGACTTGAACACTTAATCTTAAAGAGGAAGATGAACACCTTAAAATCACCTTCATACTGTTAGGTCAAAGACATTTGGTGAACTAAACCATTTATAATATAATGTAAACAAACTTATTAATTTCATTTTATTTTATAGTTCACCATCATACATATAAAACAGAAGTGACTAAGAATAGATTTTGAAAGTGTACTGAAGCTAAATTGCATAAGCTTTGATATCGGAATCATGTTCTATCTGTTTTATACGTTTCTCGTCTAGAAAAACCATTGCTTCTATACCATCACCCTCATCATCGTCCTTCAAGATTGCCGAATTTTGGACCGGAAGCTTTCCGGGGCTCGCCCAAATCGGTTCACCAAAGCAAAAATTAGCCTTACAATAAGAAAACTTGCACCAAGAAGTGAACACATAGAAGTTCACATCCTTATCATCCATGGTACGATTCGACTCTATACAAGAATCCATTAAAACCCTGTATCCTTCCTCACCATGTGTTGTTAGTTTAACGGAATCTTTAACTGTTTTACTAACGGATTCACGGCAAATCTTGAAAAAATCTTGAAAGTTCATTCTTTCGCCTTCGCCAGGCCCAAGTCGCGAAGTTGCTAGACCAAAACAATTCCCAAAAGAGTTTGTTCGTAATTGAGGGACTACTTTATCCCTCAAGTTAACTGGCTGCATTACAAAAGATGCCTTAGATCGGCCGTTGTTCGCTTGATCCATACGAACAAAGGCCTTCCATAACAACGCGACAACAAGTTGGACTTTTGACGGTCTACTAGATTCATTCTCATCAAAATCAATACTTTTTCTCATGGCGGATATCGCTTCCCCTTTAAAAAGAAACTTCCGCGCCTTTTTATTTATACCAATGCTCGATCTTGGTATTCTCAGATCGAGTTCGGGTAAACCTCTTTGTGGGAAGTCTTTTGTCAAGTTGAAAACAGGGGAGTACTTTTCATGTTTATGTTCTCCATAACTTCTAGCAGCCCAACTGTTAATAAAATTGGACACACTAGCCATATCTGAAATCCTATGTGAAATACACATACCAATTGCAAAACCACCACACTCAAAGGTGGTGCTTTTGACTGACAAAATGGGATCATCAACTTCATCAGCTTTTCCAATCTCACACGGAAGGAAACTATTCAACACACTCGGGTCTAACCCGTTTGATCTTAGACCTAGAATCTCGTCGAGTCGGATGGTAGCATTACTTTGGACATATAAAACACCTTGATCGTTACAATCAATCAAGGACTGGTTACGTATATATCTCCCGGCCATTGGATAAAAATCGCTTAAAGTTTTCGATAAAGTATCCTCGAGATGGTCGGAAATGTTTCCCGATGGTCGATTCCGGCCATTAGGTGGTGCAGTGTAGTAGAGAATGAGAGGGACGTTCATAGTTGGGGCTATCTCATCGAAGAAGGAAATCTTGTAGTAACGGTTTTTAGTGACAGTTGGTTTTGAGGGTTTTAAGAACTTTGACAAATAGTTTATGACCTTCATTTTTTCGTGTACAATTAATATAATTAATTAATCCAAGGATTACAATGTGAGTAGCTACATATTTATAGTGAAGTTGAATCGACACTAACAATGCTAAATCATAGTTTCTTTGACTATATAATATTTGAGTTAATTAAAAAGGTCAATATGGTTTATCCACTAATGATCTTGTGCAATTGGACGTAGCTATCACGAGAAAAACTCGAAGTTATTCATACGATCTTGTACAATTTTCTCATAAAATATTATATTTTTAACTTAGGTAATCACGATGTGGAAGGTTCAAATGAGAACCTATATTTAGGTGAGAATGAGAGACTTAATCCTGACCCTTCATTTGATTTGATCGGACGGTCTACATTTGTCTCTTCATATTAGATCTAATAGATCAATATCTAATTGATGACTAGGATTTGTTCTCTCATTCTCACCAAAATATCAATTCTCACAATAACCTTTCCCCAATCACGATAACCAAAAAAAATGTGTAAAAGATGAATAGTTACATATTTTAAACGCGAAGACCGTATCAATGGTCACACTTATAATTGCATGTAAAAAAAAGTTCGCTTTTATAATTGCATAAGAAATTAAGTTTGTTTACGCTTTAAAAATCATGTATAGATCAAATTTTCACATCAAGTTTTTTCCGCATTTTTCCATTTAACGAATTGTAAAAAAATTTGGTACGAAGAATTAAACTCTAAATTTTAAAATGTAAACAAAGTAATTTCATTTTTTACACACTTAAAAACATGAATAGTTTTTCTACAATTATAAATGTTTAAATATCATTACGATTTTTTATGTTTACCAGCGCTAAAAAACATATATAGTCACAATTAAGTAGAAAAATGCGAAAAATCAATTATTTTATACTACAGTTTGGAGCTAGCTTATTAATATCATATTATAAGTCGGGAAAAAAATTAAGCGTTCCCAAATACCATGAATAGATGTTATGGTCATTAATTGTTAATGTCATTAGTTATTTTGGTTTCGCTTATATACCATAGGGGCGTTTGTGTTAACTTGGTTTATTTTTTAAGCTTATTTTTCATAAGCTTATTTTTTATAAGCTCGACTTATTTTCTTGTTGTAAGTCATATATAATAAGTGCATAAGCTAAAAAATAAGTCGAAAATATTAGTTTTATAAAAAATAAGCTTAAATAAGCCAAACTAAAACAAACACCCCATATATATATATACTAGCATGTTATCCGCGTAATGCGGTGATCGATGATGATAATTCATACTCGATAACATGTCTATTTTTGATAACGTAAGGTATGATATTCACGCACCATTTCAAATAACTTACATTCGCAACATGTTCATTTTTCCCCCTTTTTCATTTTATTTATTTATTTATTACTCTTTCATTAATTTCTAAAATACATTTTGAAAAAAACAATAAAATAAGAAAAAGATCTCTACTTATAAAAAAGATAATGAAAACATATCAATTACTTTGTGAATTGTGTTGATTTGAATGAAGTGTGTTTTAAAAAATGTACAGATATTCAAGATTATATGAATAATTTTCTATTACTTAAATTTTAAGAGTTCAAGTAAAGAAATGTTAAATATATGATAAATGAAACTTTTTTAAAATAATATTTCTATGGAGGTTTTTATTTAATTTACAATTTATTTAATATTTTATAGGTTGAAAATTAATTTTCATGCACTTGACATTTTTAAACATTTATTTCTTATGGAAGGTTTAGTTATTAAAATGATTTTTAAGAATCTAATTAAATTCATTCAATAGTTTCCTTTTAGGTTTAAACGAGGGGTAAGTTGGTAATTTTAATTTACTTAAAATTTAAGAGATTTTTTTTAGGAGAGAGAGTGCTAAATGTTATATATATATATAGGGATGAGATCAAATAAAAAGGAAATTAAAGTAAAAAGTGTAAGAGGGATGATTATTTGATCA